>WMED01000239.1:562-39556 GCA_019650415.1 Pipa parva
TATATATATATATATTTATACACACACACACACACACGCACAAACTAATAAATGTTTAACTACAGAAAACATTTTATGAGATGTTGGAATTCTGCTTTGGGGGAAAATTAAGCTGCTAAACACTTTGCCTGACTTTTTTTCATTACTGTTTCATGTTGTCCCTAGAGGCAGTACTGCTAGCCAATTTCATTTACACCATTTACCTTATGTTTTGGCTTGCCATAAATCATCAACCTTTTGGCAAGGAATTGTTTCCTTAACACTGCCTTAAGCCACTTCACCCATTAACCAAGGTGCTAGAATTTATAAAAGGGGCAGCTACAAAAGCTGACAATGCTCCTCTTTAAATTTTATGTACAGAACATATAAGAGGGAAAAAAAACGCACTGAGTAGTGATTGTAATTGTTCTGATTGCTTTGTGTGCATAAGTTCCTCCCAGCAAGTAGCTGTATTCTTTTGTAGGAACAGATTCTGATGGGCTTTAAAAATGTAATCCAAGTACATGTAAACGGCTAAAAACGCCATATTTAAGAAGACAGTGTTTGCCTTCTTTTCTTTTCTTTGTACTGTTGTTACATTTATATACATATTTACATCACAAAGTGGATGAAACTAATAAATGGCATTAATGGACTATTAAAAATTGCCATGGCTGGCTGCTATGATTATTATATATGTGTTAAAGGAATGCCAGAAAACTAAAAAAAAAATTTGTAATTGAATGTCTCATATTACTGTATAGAATTGGTAAAACATAACCACTGAAGCCTGATTATTATTGTTTTGTGTTCTTCTCTTTGCTGGTTGTAACATCCTTTATATATTGGGCTTTCTGGGGCACTTTATGAATGTGAATTTCCTAAAGTTCATAGAAAACATTGTGACTTTACAGAAAAAAAGAAAGATATCTGAAACAAGCAATGCGGAATAAAAAAGCAATATAAATTAGAAATGTAAAGTTTTACAAATTCCATTTAGATTGTAAGTTCTATGGGGCAAGAACCTTCATCCTCTTGTTTCAATCATCAATCATCATCATCATCATCATCAATTCATGATTTTATACTTCTATTTTACTTTAATTGTGCTATGCCAAGCATTTTTCAAATGGCTGTACTATAATTATATACATATTATTTTCCTTTTCTGATATTAATGAACTTTTAAATATGTTTAGAAATTAGTTACTTTTTCCTTCATATTTAATGTAATGGTGTAGTTTTATGATTAAATTGGGTTTCTTTTGAAAAGATCAATAAACCATGCATGCAAAAAAACATGCTTAGCTGCTCTTTTTGCCAATTAAGCGAACCTTAAAAAAAAATGCTTGACTTGTAATCAGATGACCTGGGTTCAAAGTTCCTTTGGTAGTGTAAGATCATTAACATCAAATCCTCCAGTTGTTAGGAAGTAAGGAAAAACTCAAATGAACATTAGCAGATAAATAGTAACAACGATTACAATATGGTTACCATATTACCATTTGTATTATTTATATAGCGCTGACATCAAAATATCATTTTAAAGATTTCTTCAAATCTATTTTACAAGCAAACGATTCATTGGTAGAAAAATGAAACAATACAGTTGAGCAAAAGGTTATTGTACTGAAACTCTGTCGGGAAAAAATATATATTGTTTTTTTTTTTTTTTCCTTCTTCATTGTGACTATGCAGGCATGTAATGTTAACTTTCCTGGTGGATGTATTTCATGCACTTATTTCAGTGTAAATTATTACCCGTAACGTGGTTTATCTATGATATTGGCTTTACTGGAAGATAATCTGTAACCCTGAGTGGCACACACAATCCTCTCAGTAAAAGCAAGACATGATTGCTTTGCTCAGGGGACTGCAATGTAGATGTCAATCAATCAAATGCTTTGACAGTTCCTACAGTCTTATTCCATTAGGCCTAACATAAACTGCAGGGTTTCTATTCACTTTATTCCTCTTTTCTCCTGTAATGTTAATGCAAGTACAAGTTTTCATTAACTAACAATGGGAACTGCTCAATTTGTATTATCAGCTATGCTACAGCATTTGCTAACACCACCAAGAAATGAAAATAGCCTAAATAATTGCTTACATTTTAGATGATCTTCTACCACATCTAGATCTAGATTGCTCATAAAATGTATGATTAAAGAAAGGAAAGAAGTCCTTCCTACACATATAGAGTCACACACATATTCAAAGACACAAAATGGAACTGGGTGGGTTTTTAAAATATCTCTCTAAAACACAAGCGGATAAATAAAAGCTCAGCACTCAACTTTTTAATAAATCAGTAGACACTGGATATAGCCAACTGCTATACTGGTGCAAATTAAAATTGTCCACTTTTTGGTATAACTGATCCTTGGAAGTCTCACATGTGGAAATAAAAGGTACAAAGACAATTTCATTTTCTTCAGTGTTCTTATGAACTATAACCATCAAACTGAATAATGCTTTCTTTTGTCAGAATTTCCACTGTAGCAACAACGAACCTTCTGGGACCTGTAGTTCAACAACTGGAGGACATCTGTGCCCTAAAGTATTTATTCAATGTGTCAAGCAAAACAATAATAAAGATCTGAAAAGAAAACACACTGCTGGTTACACAAGGCAGCTTGCAACATTGATATTCTTAATATACATTTCAGAGATCTTATACAAATACTGTTTAAATCCCAGTGGAAACTGGCCAGCTAGTTACAAATGCTCCCAGTTTCTGCTGAAAAGAGAGACTGCACCCATTTTGCAAATGAAATGAAAACTGCATAAGGTGACAGACAAATAGAAAGTATTAAAATATCAAACGTGTTTTGGTAAACAACATTTTTACATTTAATGTGAGTAAATTAAGTAAGTCATTAAAAAGCAAGAGTCAACCAAACTCATGAAACTTCATGTGAGGATAAAGGGGGTTATTCACTAAGGTGCAAATTCGACTGTCGAAGTCTCAAACAGCAGCTTCCCATAGCAAATCCGCTACAATTTCCCCATTGTAAAGTCGCGACAATTTTTTAAAGTTAACATTGCGACAGTTTGCCCATAATAAAGTCGCGACTGTGACAATATTCTCATTATAAAGATGCGACTGCGAAAGTAGCAGCCTATTGCGACTGTCTTTATCTGGCGAATTCGCATCTGTACGCAACAATACGGACTATACTGAATAACCCCCAAAGATTCAAAAGCAGTATGGATGTGTTCATGCAGCATTTATTTCTTGCATCTGAAGAGCACAGAAAATACATCTAAACGCATACAAAATGGATAGATAACATGTAAACACATGGCAATTGGTCTATATCAGTGGTTCTTAACCTTGTTTGAAGTATCGAACCCACCAGTTTCATATGCACAAATGTATTTATATGCCACCAGCTTATAGTAAAGGAACTAAACCATCAGTACAGGTAATCCTCGACTTACGTCTTGATCCGTTCTTACGCGGCGTCGTAAACCGAATTTCGATGCAAGTTGGATCATACATTCATACAGTATGGTTCGACTTACGTCACAAAACCGTGTAAGTCGGAACAAGGCATGGTTGCATGCAGTTCGACTTACGTCATGAAACCGTGTAAGTCGGAACATGGCATTGTATAAAGCGTTGTAACCCCGAAACGACGTAACTCGAGACCGTCGTAACCCGAGGACTAACTGTATATAAAATACATTTCTGTGGGTAGGGTTAGATTATTATCTTACCGGTGGAGCTTACATTTAAAAGGAGTGTTTTAATGAATGACCTGCTTAGGTAAAAGCAATATGAGCAAAGTCCACTAAGGTACTCATCAGCAATATTAATCAGCAACATTTCCCAAGAGACACCTGTCTCTGAGGCAGGAGAAACATCAGTGCTGGAGACTGCTAGAAATCACTGGAGATTGTAGCAGCCTATCATATGGGGCAGGAGTGTCAAAATCTGACCCGCAGTGTAATTATATTTGGCTTGCGAGAAAATACCATATGTTTGCTAGAGCATGCCCGCCATTAGACATGTACCGCTAATACTAGTATGCTCTGCTAGTGTGTCAATCAGGACTCACAAGCACCTCCTCTTCTGTTGACATTAATTAGTGACCTCATGCTACCAGTCACCCAATCATCACTCGTCCCAAAAATGGCCAAAGTGAAAGGTGGAAAGAAGCTTTCAAGTAAAGTGGGAAGCAGAATATCTGTTCACACATGTAAAGGACAAACCTGATTGAAAAGAGTAATCATTATATTTGATGGGAACGATAAACATACTCAACTGTAGTCATTTTCTCAATAAATATCAAGGTTGGCCTGCGACTCTGTACAAGTTTTTATTTTGGGCCCACTGTGTATTGAGTTTGATATGCCTGTCTTTGTCTGTTTCTCTCTTTACAGATAGCAGCCATGTTGTTAAACAGACCTCACCCAGTCTCATTGTTTTCTGCGGTGCTTTAGAGAATTCATGTTCAGGATTTGTGTCCAAATCCCACTTTTAAAGCTAAATATTGTACTTTTTAGACACAATGTAGAAGTTTTGGAAGCACAGATTGTATAATATGTTAACTATAAATGCTTTTGAGGTCTTTTAATTTTTTGGTGTTAGTGTTCTTTTAATGCCAGTGCTCTAGAATTCTATTCTTATTGACAGACAGCTGAAAGGGAAAAGATGGCCATGCAAGCAGGGCTAGTATAGCACAAGCAAACAGTTCCTCTTCTCAATGGGTTAGCTATAAACCTATTACAGTCACACCCAGCTGTAATGTTTTCACAAGACTGAAGCTGTTAACAATAGGAAATGGTCATAAAAATAACCTCTGTGACAAATTACAATATAACATCAGACAGCAATTCTAAGCTATAAAATCTCCTGAAACTTTACACTGGAAAATGCATTACTGATAGAAATGTGCTACTATCTCAATAAGGAAGATAACTGTAAACCACTTATACTGCACATTTAATGATAAACAACTATCAGTGTTACACATTAATGCAAACCTTATGCAAATATATTTATAGCGCAAAAAAACAGGTCCAGCACATGTTCCTATTTACAATCCTCTAACAAATATAGTTATTTGCACACATAAGGTTTTAAAGAAAAAAAATCAGCAACCCAAATGACTAAACTTTTTTTTTAACTTTAAATATTATTTAGAGCAGGGGTCGACAACCTTTTGTGGCTGAGAGAGCCATATAGTGTGGCTCTGCTCAGCCCTTTTGAATACACTGTATGTGATGTCACATACAGTAGGTGATGTCTGCGACTCCAGATTGGCTAGCAACCCGGAAGCGTGGTGATGTCAACGGCTCCCGACTGGATAGCAACCCGGAATCACTGAGAGAGCCTTGTCTCTACAGCACTTGCCGGCAATTAGCCGGCAGACTGTAACGAGCGGTGCTTTGCATGTGAACACCGCTTGTTACAGTCAAAGAGCCAGATGTAGCCATAATTTGCAGACCCCTGATTTAGAGCATGACAATTACTTTTCTATGCATTAACAAGCAGTGCTGTGTCAGGAAAGACTAAGAAATAGTAGCAATAATTAGTACGGTAACTTGCAGATAAGTAAGTGCTAAAAAAAGGAAAATGGCAACAAATGTGGGTCTGAATGTGAGGTAAAAAGAAACTCCACTGTAAAAGCATATCCAAATCTTTATAATGCACTGCATTAGCACAAACAAAAACAAACAAAAAAAAGGACACCAGACTATATCAAAGAAGAACTAATGTACCTTAACTATAACGGAAATATTGAAATTACAGGAACTTCCAGCCTAGACCACTATATTATGAAGTAGCAAATCAGTACCTTTGGGCTGTAGTGCTATCTTATAGAACAGCTGGTACTATCTCTGACAAATCAAATGTTGGACATTATACACATAGGAATAGACAGCAGCCACTGACATCACTAAGTCAGTTAGGTATACACATGTATATCACATCACTTGTAGTGTGTGGTCATGTGGTCAGCAACAGACTTAAGTAAGCCATCAATACAAACATTTACCACAAAGAAAAACATTTTTAGACCACGCTATAAAACTTCAGTGTCAACCACATGATTCATACCTCCATCTTCAGATTTCTTTAGGCACGCATAGGGTTTCTATAAACAACATACTTGGATACAAAAAAAAAGAAGACAGGAACAACACTAAAAGTAATTCTAGTAGTTTTATAAATAATAGATTGCTGATATGTATATATTCAAAAACATTAAAATATATTGCAGTTGTGCAAACTGCAGCTTCCTTATGCTCAAAGCCGCAAGCTTTTCTTTCATTACTAAATTACCTTTTGTCAGTTTGTTGATTTAATCTCAACTGCCTCACTGACTTGTGCATGAGGAAGTGAAATAGCAGTTTGCCATGATAAGTTGCCTAGATCACACTGTGCAATGTACCAGAAAGACTGACAGCCACTGATTGCAACCACAAGGTTGTAACGGAAAAATAACTATGGCTTTTAAGACCATTTATGTACAGTGATATGCACTAACAGTTTAAAAAAAAAAGAAAGAAAGTATAGATTTCCACCCATTTTACATAAAATATAAAAGTAATTATAATTATAAAAGCAACGAAAATGCAGATCAACAGTGAAAGGTCCATAGGTTGACTATGATATACTACTGTATGTAATTGATTAAATACATTTCTGGGTGAATGAGTAATGTAGCACACAGCTGAACTGTTTTATTTTAAAAATGTGTTTACTGCATGAAATACTATCCTGTGATCCATTTGGAAATAAATTCTACAGTGGAACGGAACAAGTGCATTTGGTAAGGAGCAATGGGAGTTCCTATTTGCAGATTTGTTTTACATTTTTAACGAGTGCAATGTAACAGTCAAAATGTTGGCGTTAATTGGCATTAAGATAGATTGTATTAATAACATTGCACAAAAGTCTAGACATGTTAAATTTCCAGGTGGGCCAAATGTTGCTAATAACACAGTAAAGTCACACAATCAGTTGTTACTAAAGGTTAGCCATCTGCTATTTATTTATGGTTAAATAGTTATTTGTTCAATTATGAATGTCTTTAAGTGTATTCCCCTGTTTATCTGTTGTACAGTGCTGAGAATCAGAATGTACATAATAAGTAGAAGGTATTAACCATAATGCAAGAATGAGTGCCTTCTTGCCCCTCCTTCCATATTTACTGAGGTAATAAAATTAATATTGCATATTTATAAAATATTCTTCTAGGGAAATGACTTATTCTTGTTTACTGATGACTTAAAAATCAGCTGAGTTATTATCCTTGCAGTAAGAAGCAATAGCCTGTGATTTCACCCTGGGGCAGCACCAGCAGGCCCACAATAATGCTGATGAAGACAAGTCATGTGGAAATAGGAGGGATGTTGTAGTCGGATCATGAATCAATACATCATGCTTCATTCTTTAATATGGTCAATGATCAATTAAGCAATGTCAGGAGAACAGCTTCTACACTCTAAGTTAAATGCTAAAAAAATAAAATTAAAAAAAAAAAAAAAAAAAACTTAAACCAATGCACAAGACTTTACTGCAGTCTTATGACATTCTGATGGAACATCAGCTCCTTTTGTTTGACTTAAGCCTTGTGGGCATCCATTCATAAAATGTGGAACACTTAGAGAAGTAAAGCTAACATGAGCAGGCATGTCAACTCAGCAGTTAGGTATAGATCATGAATAATAGGAGTCTTTATCTCTCCATACTACAGTTCATCTGATGGAAACTGAACAGTGGTCTGGGATGCCAAAGATAGTAAATATGCAAAGTTGCCATGCAGTGGCATTGTGAAGGGTTTAGGCTACACCTGGCATTTTGTCATGGTACAGACTGTATGTGGTTAAAAAAAAACACATCAAAAATTATGTGGCTGTACCGCAACAAAAAGCACTCCATAGAGTTAAAATGATCCAACCCTTGCTTCTACTTTCAGTATATTTGAGCAGTAAACCATGGCCAAATTCAGTGTTATTTGCCACTGTTTACCATTCCTATGTTGTGTGTTTGCATGTGGTGGGCCATTTAACTCTATGGCATGTGTTTTGTCAAGTTTACTTATTTTGTTGTAGTTTGAGCCACACGCGGCTGTACCACAACAAAACGCCAGGTGAAGTCTCAGCCTTAAAGTAGAATATTATTAATCCATCAACTCCTTATCAACTCTTAAGTAATTTGGTCTCTATTTACAATTTTCTTGCAGTTACTTTTCTACTTATGCCTCCTTTCTCCTTTATCTTCCTGGAAATTTTGGTTACCATAGTTTCTGTGTCACGCTGAGACTTGATCTGTAGAGCTGCTATTAAGCTGTTGATAACAGTGTTTCTGTTGCAATTTATGAGAAATGTCAGTTGAAGGCACAGAGAATTGTACACACTATATTTTCCCAGCTGGAGATATCCGTGGATGGAAAGAAAAACATGAATACACATGCACTGCAGGCTAGAAAAGGCAGTTTTCTACATTTGTCAGGTGGTCTTGGGGAAAAAAAAAAAATTAAAAGACTGGGCTGAAAGAGTAGTATTTTCAGGCAAGCCAACGGTATCACTAAAATTGCTAAAGTTGACTAGACGCCGTTTTCTTTTCTATTACTATACACGTTTAAGGTTATGTATATTTAATGAACCTCTGACTCCTCTTTGATTGTAGAGTAAAGCTTAAAAAAGCAGCAGTTTTATTCACTGAAAACATAAAAGGAAACTGTACTGACCAGAGTTTGAAAGCTGCAGAAGCCACGTGAAACATTTCTTGCTAAGAAACCTAATGATGTTTAAATACCTGGAATAAGCTTACTTCAAAATATATTGCACAGTAAAGCCAAATTTCTTCATTGGAATCTTTGTATGCATCAGTCTTGCTCTCTGTATTATAATAACCAGTCCAAATACAAATTAATTTCTGAATATACAACTAAAGAATATCTTCCCTTTCAAAAGGGGTTTCTGCCATTACAAATCAGCTTCAATTTTCAAAGTGTCACTTTATACCTTACACTAGTTTTAATGGTCTTATTATTGTTCAGTCATGTAACACATCCCGTTTTCTATAGATCTATAGGTTTTAGAATTGTATCATACAATTATACATTTTATATGTTTACTGGTTTTATTGTCTCAGATTAACCAAGCCCTTTTTTGATCTCTTACACTGGCCTGCTTAATTCTACTGTGGTCTCTTATAGCCATCAATAATGTAATAATAGTAATAAAAAACAGAAGGGCCTTTCAGTTAAAGAGAGCTTTCTGGAGGTTCATTTAGATAGCATCTGTGATGCAGATTCTGAACAAGAGGCATACAAGACCCAGGCAAAAAAACTAAGGCCCACTATGCATTTTCCCTTCATTCACTTACCTGTACCACCAACGGAGACCACTTCCCCATCTGGTCACCAGGTGTTTTACTACAAGTAAAAAAGGACTGCAGTAGTTTCCTTTATTTAAGACACAAAACCTTATTTTATAATAGTGCCCCTTTAAGATTGCTGAAAAAAAAATCCCAATTATAATACTTATTAATGGATCAACAGGTAAGCGAAGAAACACACTCTACTGTATACAATTTCAAATCTAAATACATAATTGTACAACTACTGACTTCACAATTTAGCCTATTAAAATGTAATACAATCCTTAGCATTCTCTTTTGTTTCTGGGACCCAAACCACTGTAAACCAGGAATGTCAAAATAGCAGCCATTAACATATAATTAACTAGAACTCCCAGGCCTTTAGCCAACTAAATGACAGAAGATTCCATGGTTTACAGAACCACAAGTTTGACATTAAGCGGAATGATACATAATACGTGTTGCACTGAAGCATTATATGTTTGTAAAATTTCAAAGACTAAAAGGCCTTTGGATAAGTCTAGAAGTTGTTTTCCCCTTTCAGTCATGAGGTACAAAAATAAGAAACCATTTTTCACATCTTTAACTGAGCATGCATTGAACTAGTGTCAAACTCACACAATACCAAGCTGGTATGGTATATTGCTGCATATGTTGAAAAAGTGCACATTTTTCCAGAAAAGCGAGGATTAACTTCCCGTTAGTCTTTACAGGAAACCATTTGCACAGAGGGAAATGGAGACCGGTTACTTAGCTGTACAAATCATAACATACTGAGCTATGGCAAACGGCCAGAAAAACTATTTTAGATATGTTATCCCATCTGGTTGGCTTGTAAGCTATTGGAATATAAAACCTAATATCTGCTTTAGAAGCAAACACTGACTAGGACTCATAAAAGCCAGACTTCTTGGTGTGCTGTTTATTATGACTGTATAGCTTGTGATCCATAAAGCACAGTCTTCCGGCACTTGCAGAGAACCTAACAGTTATCCAAAGTACCTCGACAGCAGGGAAAAAAAACAGTATTTTCATTTCTCATGGACTTCAGCCAAGAAGCAATCAAAGATCAAGCAACAAGTCTTATATTTTGATCACTCTCTTAGCAAACCAAACATCACTCTCAATTCAGTGGTTTGAAACCTCAGTACACTCTAATTGAGTGCAGACTGTTAACCTCTATGTGAAAGAAACAAAAGTAAGAATTACATGGTGTTTCGTGATAGCTCAGTTGCTTACACATCTGTTATTGATGGTTTAGCCCAGTGGCTCATTAGTATTACCTAAGAGTTCAACACAACTGAAAAAAAATGGATGGAAGTTTCAGGTTACAGTGACTATGTGAGACTGGTGTAAAAATACATTTACAAAGTTAAACACTAGGCTTTGAATAAAAGAATTTGTAGTAATATTAATGCTGTTAAAGCATTAAACACCATTTCTACTACCTTACTGTTCAAAACAGGTTGAAATAAACTAGGGAGAGTATTTGAAAAGTCAGATATAAAGTCACAATTTTCAAGATTTCCCTTCATGCATTGTGAACATGTACCAAACTATACTCATGGAAGAATTCTCTAGTTTTGATTGGCAGGGAAAAATAGCTGACAAAAACAGGTTTCCGATGTACTCTAAAACAGAACAAAGCTTTTCATATCAATAAGCAAAGGTTGATTGGCCTTGGACTTAGATAATGTATTTAATCCTCAAAAAAACATTTTCAAATACAAAATGAATGACAAATTTTAATAGAAGATTCAAAAATAAAAAAAACTTATCAGCTAGAAAATGAAACATAATAAGGACAAAGTAAGAATGCTTGGTCAAACCCAAGCTTAAGGACTATTTTCCCTTAAAAAGCCAGTCAGTAAACATGAGAGGACACTTCTAGATTTAAGTAAAATAACGTATTCATTTAAAAAAAAAAAAAAACTATATAAAATTTACTACTAATAACTGAACCCCATGAACTCTTGAATGCAGTTTTAAATGAATAGGAAATGTTGTAATTATATAGCAATATGTCAGGAAAATGTACTAGTTACCAGTATTTTTGTGAAAAACTATGTAGACTGTCATCATGCCTTACTGGATGTCCTTTCAGCAACCATTTGAAATATGGCTTAATTATTCGTTAATTTTATATATATTCACCTCTGGTGCTTTAGTAAGGCATTCTGCAAACTGATAGAGAGACTCTCTAATTTAATTTCATAGATAGTCACAATATTTTTATTCGAATCCTGAATGAATTTGCTCAATACTACACATGGTTTTTAAGTGCAATAAGCAATTGCTCTGATGAATGTAAAATTCTTCACTTGGCATTTATACAACAAATACAGTTAATAAAGCATATTGCATACAATGTTTATTTTCTTTACAGCGACGCACAAGATAAGAGACACTTGTCACATCTTTGACACTTTAAAGCCTGTACGCATTTTGTATTGATTGTGATTTGTTTAATGTATTATATGGATTATTTAATTTACCTCTGACCATTCTAAGAGGTTTAGGTTCTAAGCTGCTGATCTATTTCAGGTTTTAGTACCCTTTAAACTTTATCCACTGCCTTTTATATCAGTAAACTCCTAACATCTAGTAACCTCTTAAAAATGATTTTAGTATGGGTTTCTTAAAATTTGAAATTTTAGTTTTTTTAATCCTATCTATTGGCTTTTAATAACCATCTTGAATTTAAAGGAAGGATGAGTGTGCACTACTATTTTTCAATTCGATTGTGAATGTGCCATTAATAAGAGTAGAAGGCTTTGAATACATGCAAAAAATCTTTGGCAGTGTGAATATATTAAATTATTTTTGCCTTTTTTTCTGTTTTATCCTATTAGTTTCTGATGTAAAAAGCTTACAACTTAAAGGAGAACTAAAGGTTAAAAAAAAATACCTTATAGTAAGTAGAAACGTTGCAGTCAGAGATTGAACTGTGCTGTCATTTCACTGCAGCGAGGCAGACTTCAAGCACTTAGGCTGGCACAGGAGCCAGCGCGAAACTCCACCAACTTATGCAAAAGTGCGTACATGTCATCAAAGTCATTGAGCTTTTTTTTTTTTTTTTTTTGCCGGTGAGGGGAGCATTCTCATTGGCCCCTCAATGAACATGATGACGTGTAAACCCTTTTGCACCACTGATTCGACTAACTGGGTGGAGATTTGTGCTAGCTCCTGTATCAGCTTAAGTGCTGTGAAGTCTGCCGCAGTGAAATGACAGCACAGTTCAAGATGTGACTGCAATTGTTCAACTTAATATAAAGGTATTTTTATATGTCTTTTTTTACCTTTAATTCTCCTCTAATACCTGTTTTTTCTAGTTGATATACTACCATTGCTTAGGAATCAATTGTTCACTGTTATAAACTTCCATTCCATTCCATGACCTAAATTACTAACAATTAACCACAGTATGTTACATATTTTGGTTCAACAAAAAGACATACCATAACGTTTTTTATTTGTTAAATCCTCAAAATTTACCCCATAATTTTTCATAAAAATTAGGGCTTGGATGTTACACAGCTAAAGCAAACAAATGTGTTTATTAAATACAGTGGAGAATGATATAAAGCACTTGACCGCCACGTCTATGCCCAGAAAAAAAGCAGTGGCCCTCAAAGAGATCTGTGAGCAATGATCCTTAAAAGGACCCGTAACACCAGAAAAATAAAAAAAATCCCATTTGCATTGAAATGCCAATTATTTAATTAAAAGCACCTAAAAATGTTGTCACTTAAATTGCATTGCTTTCTGTCCATTTGTATCTTTACTGAGAGCAGCCATGTTGTATGTTTTGGTTAAACAAACCCCTCCCCTTTGTTTTCATTGAGGCTTTAGAATCTAAAGTTTAGATAATGTATTTATGAAGTGCCTCAAAAAGGTCAATTTTACAATTAAATATCATACATTCTAGACTTTTTTTGTTTACTGTCCTTTTAGGTTTCTTTAATACATTCAAGGACCAAACATTCTCAAAGCAACTTAGGCTAAATTAAAAAAGAACGGTTCCACAACCCAGAACAAGAATTTAGCCTGCAGCTTTATCCATTTAGAAACTTCACAGGATTAATTACTGAATGGTTTGTCACTTTGATCTTCTGACCTTCAATAACACACCAGTATGTCAGCTGGCTGCAAATGAAACATATAAACAAGCTTGACTTTCTTCCCTTATTTTTTTTTTCTCCTTTGACTTTAACACATTCAACTGGAAGTGCTGAGAGATGATGACTGTCATTCTACAGATCTGGGAAGTGTATGGCATGCTGACAGCTCATTCTGTACATAAAACCTGCAAAGTGACAAATGTCCGCCTACAGAGTAGTTTTCCACTCACAAATTAACCATACAAGAAGTTAAGCTATTGCCTCTAAAAAAGATTAGTGGAATCGTTTTTTTCTTTCTTTTTTTTTTTTTAATTGTTAAATTGTCCCTTTCACATAGATGTGAATAAAAGATGACATTTTACTTGTAAGCTATCTTCAAATAAAATCTATATGCAGGCTGTATTGCATCATAACACTTGCAATACAAATGGATGCAGTGACTTTGGTCACCTCTGCAATGATTACGGATTGTTTTTGTTGAGACTTAGAGCCATCCATATATGGCACACCGTATAGTACAGGTCGTAAACCAGGGGTGGGCAAAGTTTTCTTTTATTGGGCCGGTTTAATAATTCTCAACTATGTGGCGGGCCAGTAACATACCCAATGTGGTGAACCTTACCTTTCTCCATACTACGCTGTCTCACAACATCCCCCATTTCCCCATACTGCACTGCCCCACAGAACTCCGTCAATTCTGTGCTGCCCCCACAACCACCCTCCCATACTGTGCTGCCCCTATAATCCCCCTTCCATACTGTGCTTCCCCCAACCCCCTCGCACACTTTGTTTCCCCCACAACCCTCTCCCATATTTTGCTCCCCCCAAAACCCTCTCTCATACTTTGCTGCTGTCCCCAAAAGATACTTCCCTCCCTGCATACTGAGATGCCATCTGAAGAACAGCTAAAAAAAAAAATGACGATTGACATTATAGCTCCTCCAATCAGATCCCTGCTGCATCGTAATTTAAGGGATCTGATTGGAGAAACTTTAATGTCAGTCATCCTTTTAGAGCCCCGCCCAACTTGACTTGAGATTCAAGTCGGCATTGACCTTGATAGGTCCCCTTTAACTTCTTGTCTCACAATAAGGCAGAGATGGAGTGAGGATCACTGTAGTGCTAAGCACTGTAAAAGAAGAGGTAAGCATAGATGGGAAAAGGAGGGGGGCGCACACCAAAATAGCGCCCCCCTCCTATGCCCTCAGCTCGGGCCCATTTACCAGACTGGATTTGGTCCATGGGCTGTAGTTTTTCCACCTGTGTTGTAAACTCTTAAGGCTGGAACTGGACTGACATAAAAGTCCATTATAATAAGACAGTTTTTTCCTTCTGTTTCTTTAATCCAATAGATGTAGAGAGGAATTATAAAATAAACCCTTTAATAAATCCTAGAATAAGGTGAAATTAGCCCTACTACACACTGCCTTCATCAGCGTTTCGAAGATTTATTCTCTTCCCTTCATCAGGTCTAAGACAATACTAAGTACAGCCAAGAAGATATTCTACTCTATAAACACATATATAATATGCACATTCATTGGCTTATCATTATTCATACTGAGGTTTCTAAAAGCAACAGTGTTAGAGTGGCAAATCGCCACTTTAATTACTTACTAACAAATCTTAAATAGCTTGATGATCAAGACATGTTTTGTAACACCAGGCAATACAAAATATGCTGTCTTAAAAATATTTTAAGCCTTATTCAACACAAAATAAGCAGTGATGAAGTCCAATAAAAATTATATATTTATACACGTGTGTGCAAATCGAAAGCAATTCTGTTTCTCCCCTAATAGTATAAGGTTTTAAGTCATACAGACTTGACATTTATTCTGTTCTACATACTTAGCTTTTATTGCTTCATTTACTTGCACTGCATACCATTCTGCATAAGTAATAGAAAGATTCTAAATTACACACACTACACAGAGCACCAAAAATGAGCTGGGTATTGAAGTCAGTGTTGCATTGAATTAACACTCTAAGGTCAGGGACATTTATCTGATGGCTGCACGTTAACTTCTAAGGTAACATTGGCTGTACACTTTAAAATACACCTGTAGGATTTGTTTTTTTTAAGCGGGCATTTCTTAGACCATGTTTGTGACACAACAGAAGTCAATCAGCAAGATGTCAGATGTGTTTTACTGCATATGGTGAAACAAGTGAGGCAAAACACACAGTGAGCGTCACCGGCCTAAATAAATGTGTATTACTTGAGACACACACACACACATATATATTACATATATACAGGGGTTAGACAAAAAAACTGAAACACCTGTCATTTTAGTGCGGGAGGTTTCATGGCTAAATTGGAATAGCCTGGTGGCCAATCTTCATTAATTGCACATTGCACCAGTAAGAGTAGAGTATGAAGGTTCAATTAGCAGTGTAAGAGCACAGTTTTGCTCAAAATATTGCAATGCACTCAACATTATGGGTGACATACCAGAGTTCAAAAGAAGACAAATTGTTGGTGCACGTCTTGCTGGCACATCTCTGACCAAGACAGCAAGTCTGTGATATATTAAGAGCCACGGTATCCAGGGTAATGTCAGCATGCCACCAAGAGGAACGAAACACATCCAACAGGATTAATTGTGGACACAAGGAGAAGCTCTCTGAAAGGGATGTTCGGGTGCTAACCCGAATTGTATCCAAAAAACATAAATTCACAGCTGCCCAAATCACAGCAGAATTAAATATTCATCTCAACTCTCCTGTTTCCACTAGAACTGTCCGTCAGGAGCTCCACAGGGTCAATATACACAGCCAGGCTGCTATAGCCAAACTTCTGGTCACTCATGCCAATGCCAAACATCGGTTTCAATGGTGCAAGGAGCGCAAATCTTGGGTTGTGGACAATGTGAAACATGTATTGTTCTCTTATGAGTCCACCTTTACCGTTTTCCCCACATCTGGGAGAGTTACAGTGTGGAGAATCCCCAAAGAAGTGTACCATCCACACTGTTGCATGGCCAGAGTGAAGCATGGGTGTGGATCATTGATGGTTTGGGCTGCTATATCATGGCATTCCCTTGGCCCAATACTTGTGCTAGATGGGCGCATCACTGTCAAGGACTACCGAATCATTCTGGAGGACCATGTGCATCCAATGGTTCAGGATAACAATGCACCAATACACACAGCAAGACTGGTGAAAGATTGGTTTTATGAACATGAAAGTGAAGTTGAACATCTCCCATTGCCTGCACAGTCACCAGATCTAAATATTATTGAGCCACTTTGGGGTGTTTTGGAGGAGCGAGTCAGGAAATGTTTTCCTCCACCAGCATTACATAGGGACCTGGCCACTATCCTGCAAGAAGAAAGGCTTAAAATCCCTCTGACCACTGTGCGAGACTTGTATATGTCATTCCTAAGACGAATTGATGCTGTATTGGCCGCAAAAGGAGGCCCTACACCATACTAATAAATTATTGTGGTCTAAAACCAAGTGTTTCAGTTTTTTGTCTAACCCCTGTATGTATGTATGTATGTATGTATGTATGTATGTATGTATGTATGTGTGTGTGTGTGTGTGTGTGTGTGTGTGTGTACCTTGAGATGCGAATTTAATGACCGAGCTTCTAACTCAAGTCAGCTCGAATCTCAAATTATTTCCATTTAAAATAACAGAAATGAATTAATCCGTTCCAGCCCAATCGTATCATATCTCAAATAGGAAAGTGGTCCAAGTCACACTTCGCATCTCAAAAATTTCATATACTGAGCAGCTCGTATCTCGAGGTACCAAATCTGGTTTTCTCTAGGGGCGAATCTTAAGGGGAGAAATAATTACTGATCAGCAACTTCGCTCCACCGCCAACTCCTGTTTCAACATAGAACTCTTCATTTCTCTTTACTTTCTTCTTCCTCTTCGACATCACTGATTTTTTTTCCTCTGAGCTTGCACAGGAATATAAAAAACAGTGATGTTGAAGAGGTGGTATGAACCAAAAGAGGATTGTGATACTGCATCAAAAGAAATAAAGATCGGCTTTATGTTGAAGCCGGAGGAAGCTCTGGAGCAAAGGATGTGAATGATATTAGCCCCTCCCCCCCAAGAATCCCTACTAGAGAAAACAAACTTTAGTTTTCCTTTAAAGTAAACCTAACCAGTAAGTTATGGTCATCTATTTGCAAAGTGGTATCTTCAATTTATGAACTAGCCTTATAACTAATATACCTCATATTTATGCAAAACAACTTATACCACTAATTTAGAATTTGCTATTCTCCGGACATTCCTTTTTCAAATATATGCTACAGATAGTATAAACATATGCTTCCCCCCCCCCCCCCCCCCCCCCCCCCCCCACACCCCACCCAACAAAAGTAAAAGAACAGCTAGAGCAGACTGAGACAGGTTGAGTAACAGGTCTAATTTCATAGTAACCACCTCTAGAGTATTATATTCCCATGAACAGACCTCTGACAACAGCAGGCATTAGATTTAGTAGAGGTCGGGGGAACCCTTCAAAAAAATATGTTTCATCTTACTGCACAGTTCTTTAAGCATTCATGTTCCCTATGCCTGTAAATAAGAGGCTAAAGCACAGCTCAGAGCACACATTCTGTTTAGAACACCCTTGGCCCAGATACAAATGCATTTTAATTAGCAGTAAACAACTCATTTACATAACTTCAAACAGTGATTGGTTTTGCACAGATGAAGTTGAACAGGCGCGCCAGCAGTAACCATCTTTTTTTGATCAGAGACCACATAACCAAATCCATTCAGAAAGACTTAAAAAAGGCTGACATTAGCATTTGAACAATTGCCATGCAGCGCTCTGATTTTAGATTGGCTATTAAGAATCAAATCAATTTAAAATAAGAAAAATACAAATTTTATTACAGAAAAATGAGCATATTAAGAAATGCCAGGTGGATACAGACTACTCTTTTTAAATATAATCCCAGGAAATGTGAGTATGCATAGTTACACAAAGCCATGTGTGCCCCAAATGGAGCAGACAAAATGTCATGGAAATTCTCACATGCATCTGTGAACAATTTTCTCAATTGTCTTTCTTTTTTTTTTTTTGTGCCAATATACTTTAAAAATGGAACAGATCAAAAAGGAAGGAAACCCAAAACATCCTCTGACAATTTTGCATATGAATGTAAGAATAGAAATCCCTTCCAAACCAGACTTTTTCTTCCCCAAAACTAGATGGGCGGCAATTTTTGAAAATAAGCAGTTAGCATAATGGTTAGCAATTCATTCAGTTTGGACCCCCTGCTTACTTTAAAAAAAAAAAAAATCAATATAACAATAAAGCAATGGCATATTTTATCAGTGGTTATTTACAGAAAGAAAAAAAAAGTTCTTCAATGGCTTCTACCTTTAAAGAAAGTACATTTTGTTCTATGGGAAATTAAGGCAGATGGCCCAGTCCCCAGAAGGGACCGACCTCTCTGTCTAAATATAGTGGTGATCAGTCACCCTGAAGAGCCCCTGAACCAATCTTCATTTATTTTATTGATATTGTTGCTGTAAAGTCATTAAAAGCAACGGGGGAGTGGCTCAGTGGCAGTTTGGGATGACTGATTGCACTACTCTCCTTGAGAAAAGTAGAAGTGTTCAGTTGCCCAGTGTGTCAGCAGCTTTAGTGTTAAATGCTAAGGCTGTTTCTACAGAACATTGTAACTTGTACCATGAGTTATGCACATACACAAAGACTGTAAACACAGTTCTTTTTGCAAACAAGGGCTGCCTCTTAAAAAGCAAATAAGTTTTTTCAATAGAAATGACTCCTTACAACTAAATGGCTTTCTCCACAATATAGTAAACAAACATTACCTATGACAGCAGAAGGCTGCATAAGAAAACAGATATTTCAGAAAAATAAACAATGTTTTTGTCTTCTGTCTCAAAGGAATTTGACATTTCTTGTATATGCCTGGATATTGCACTAGAGTCAGCATTTCCTGTGCTCACAAAGCATATTGGTCCCAAATCACTCATTTCCTGTGCTAATGTAACATATGTCTTGATATTGCAACAAAATCCACATTGCCTGTGCTTATTAAGTATATACCTGCAATAGTGCACCATAAATCAGTATGCAAAGAACATTTAATAGAACTCAAGAGCCAAACAGACAAAAAATAGTTTAGAACAGTCTTTCAATCAGATTGCAAGATCTTGAGAATGGGCCTCAGAAACATTTTATGTATAAAAAAATAAAACATACCTTCTTCTGTTTCATGCCACACAATGCCCTCTAAATTAACACTGGTTCCAGGTTCACAAGGTCCAAGGCATTCTGGTTCTGTTACTACTCCAACATCACATGTATTTACACCCACTGAACGAGTCCGTACCAACAGTTGCTCCACTGGTGCTGCAATCGATGCAGGGGACGTGGAAAAGTAGGAAGGCAGGATCTGAGGAGAGATACTGCTCTGAACTGGTGGTGGTGGGGCAGGCACTGTAAACAGGGGATCAATCTAGGAACAAAAAAAAATTTCAACTTAATTGTAATATTCCAGATTATATACTGTAAAAGAAAATGCAAGTCTGTCTTTCACATTTTATTTTGTTTGAAACTTTCATATTATTCCCTTTATGTAGTTTAGGCACAAAGCTGAGCAATAGTCTTATCTAGGTAACTAGCTAGACTCAGATTCTAAAAATGTTGGACTCAATTTATAGGTTCAGGCAACCCCAAAGTCATGTTCTAGTGGTTCCACACTGATATTTAGCTTCAGAGTCTTTATTAATGGTTTCACCCATAATGGAATGGCATATTAGAAGCACCTAATGGATCTTACAGTGTCAAATGGATTACTTTTTAATAGTTCAATGTAACAGTTTTCATGAGCACATAATGAAGAACCAGTAGGAGGAATCATGTGACAGGAATGTTTCCCTGTCACATGGAATCGGTTCTGGATTTTAGGGTCAACTCTGTTGGATAGTCATAATATCACCAGACATGGGAACTAAATGTATTATCAAGTTCAAGTATATCTAGTAGTATATACTTAGATCCTGACGTGTATAAAAAGTATTCATCTAATTTTGTTATTGTTGATGCTTAGGTTTATTCACTATTCACTATTGTGGAGAGGAGACTAAGGGGGTTATTGACTAAAGTGAGAATTCGACTGACGAATTCTCAAACAGAGGATTTCCATAGCAAATCTGCAACCGTGACAATTTTAAAGTCGCGACCACGACAATATACCCATAGTAAAAGTTGCAACTCCAACAGTAGAAGTCTATTGCGAATGTCTGTAGCTGGCAAATTCACACTTTTACGCAACAATTTGGACTTAAGCCAATAATCCCCTAAGGCTAGGTTCACACTAGTGTATTATGCTCAACGCCGAGTGCATTTATCTTTTGAGTTTACCAACGATAGTGTTAACACTTCCTCAGCGTTCACATCACTCCCTGTGTGTTTGCATTTTGGGCGTAGCATATAATACGCCGGCCAATATGCGGCACACAGTCTTCTGGACCCAGCATATGCGCATCATGCGCTAGTGTGTCCAGAACTAGGAAAGTATCATCAGCTTGCATTGAGCTGTATTTTTTTTTCACATTAGCGTATTATGCACTCAGCGTAATACGCTAGTGTGAACCTAGCCTTTAACCATTTACAGGCAGGCAAGGTGAGGGGGCATTCTTTCTGATCATTCAGCCCTGGGGCAAGAGATCAGATCACTTGAATTTCCACTACACAAACAAAAGTCACAAAACACAATGAAACTGCAATGTATCAGTTATATCAAATTCTTCTATAAATACAGCTGCTGTGGATAGGATCATGCCAACATTTTCATTTTGAAATGCATCTTTGTCTTACAAATAATCCAGTATAAAACAGTATAGCATATTTTGTAGCTGTAATTTTACAGTACATAAGTGAACCCTATTGGCTGTGCAATGCCACACTAGCATTTTTTTGAGAAAGGAATATGCCCTTGGACACTTCCTGCTGGTTTTTGACCACGTAATGTGCAATGTGAAAAATGTGACAGGATTAGTAGCAATTGGAATTTAACAACAGCATTTACACGTTAGGGAAAAGCGCTAACATAGTGAGGAGACAATGCAAAGAGGAATGCCAGAGGAAAATTCTCCAGTGTGATTGCTCCAGCAGTTTTTTTTCCATGGACTATTTTTTTTTTTCTAAAAACCACCAGAGGAAAATTCACCATGTGAAACCAGCCTTAGGTAATAATACCACAGTATCCATACAGAGCTATGGAAAGGCCTTGACTGTTCAGAAACACAGCTTTTCTTTTTCAACCATTCAATACGTAGGTAAATAGTGTTGTGATTAAAAAACGAGAAAAAAAAAATAGATTAACAGTGAAAACATTTGTGTTTGTCTATAATTTAGATAACAATTAAAACACATTAACAATCAATGTAATTATTTTTTCTTGGAAATGTAAATGTGATTCAGCTTACTTTGCAATAAACCCTTTCCTAACTCCCTTCTCTATGAAAATCAATTAGAGTAATGCTTCTCAAATGGCTGCTTCTGTCTCAGCAATCACGTCTCCAGTTTAAAGCAGTGCTGTGTTTTCCCTTTGGTGAGGACTGTATATTGGAGGATGTGCCCATTGCTTTAAACATTTGTATAGATTTGTGTATAAAGTACACAAATGTTAGTTAGGGTATATCTAGGCCAGGGGTCGGCAAACTTTACTATCAAAAGAGCCATTTTGCCCCCTCTTCCACTAAAGAAAAGTGGTCTGGAGCCGCAAAACATAACCGCTTAGAAACTCTTAAAAGTTTTAATCTTGTTAATTTTATCTGTTACAACATCAGAGTACAACAAACAGAAGAAAATAACAACAAAAATAAAATATATAAATCAAAATTACATTGATAAATAACCTTTATTCTTTTTTATTAGTTTGTCAATCAAGGCAGAAGGGAGCCACAACAAGGAGGCTGAAGAACCACATGTGTATGTATGTCTAATTTTATTTATAAAGTGCCTTAAATTTACACAGCGCTGTACAATTCAGCAATACAAATACAATAGAGACATGGGAAAAGTGCATAAAACAATACAAGTAAAATATCACAAGGATACATTACTTTAAGTGCTAGGTTGCAGTTGACATAAGAGGCTGGAGATCCGTGCCCCATAGAGCTTACAAGCCTAGTGTGGCTCCAGAGCCGTAGTTTGCCTACCCCCGATCTAGGAAACTCTCCAAACAATACCATTTTTAGGAGCAGGTCATGCAGATTCTCAGTCAGGATCCAATTAGAACATCCAGAGAAAAATAAAACAAGATCACATCACCACAGTTTCAGAGTTTATCCCATTTAATCAGGCTGAGGCACACAACATTTAAGGGTATATAGTCATTCAACAAAGGGTATAAACCCCAAAATGTTGTGTGCCACAGTCTAAATAATTGGGATAATCCCTGAAAGTAAGGAGATGCTGTCTTGCTTTATTTATTCTAGAGTACAAAAATGTACATCATGCCTTTTGGAGAAAACCTGACGAAACCCCAAAATACTGCTAGTTTGCAGCTGTTGTAATGACTTTTCACTCTGCTAATTAAAACCATAACATCCATATTTATTCCATATCTTAAATAAATGATATTGCCCCTCACAACTGCTATGCACTTGATTACCTAGTTTAACTTCTTATGTATACTTTTCACTATCTGGTGCTATGAAATCTCTGAGCATTTGTAGTACTATGAATGGTGGCTACTCTGAAGAGGTTGAAGTAATACTAAACGCAAACAAAATGGCTGCTTAAAATAAATTTTATATATATATATATATATATATATATATATATATATACATATATACACACACACACACACACACAGTATATACACACTTTTAAAAATACAAATTGCATATCAAATTACAAATCAGGTCATATAATTTGCTGGGGGGGGGGCGCGGCTAAACACATTGATTTATTTAAAGCCTTTTTACCAAATAGTCATTTGGTATAGTTTTCCGAGACTAAATCTTTATTATTTGCTGTATATTGTGAGGTGTGGTTGTTTGAATTTGAAAGTCAGGATTTCTGTTTTAATAATACTAACAACTACATTGAAAGAAGCTTAAAATTACAGATGCACAGAATGAAGTGTACATATTAGTGTAGAAGTTTATACTAAGCAAAAGTTAGCGAACTCAGAGGTGGACTTTTCATTGCCCTGAAATAATGATTTAGAAAAGTGGTTGAGCTTACAAGATCAATTACACATGTATGTCGTCAAACAGCAGTTGCTTTCTTTAGTTACTACTGGAGGCAGCAGGGGGCAAGATCAGAAAAAAGCCCCCAGGGCATTACTGCTGATAACACAGACAAGCTGAATGTCATTACCAGCTCTCTATATAAAATATGCAACTTTCCTAGTGGTAATAGGAAATTATGTTTTATTGTTAATGGATAATAAAGTTTAAGAAGAAAAAATGCTTTTAAAAAAAATGTAACGTAAAGGTTTAGATTTATTTATTTTTACTTCAATTTAAATATTTTAGGCTAAGGCTACGCAGTGCATCTCTATAGTCATGAAAAAAATATAATAAATAAATAAATAAAAAAGCTCCACTCCCCCACAGACTTAAAACTCCATAGCTACAGCCTGAATATTGGTATCGTCCATATCTGTGCAAGGTACCATGGTCATATAATACAAGAATATGGGGAGTGGCTGCTGTGGCTTTTACCACATCTGATAAAAATAATACATACAACAAAATGCAATGTAGCCTTAGAGTTAACAGTTTCATGTCCGTTTCTTTTATGTCGGTTCCATGTCGATCAAAGATTAAAGGTTTTTTCTCTTCTTATTATGTATTCCTTTTACTGCATAGGAAAAAAAACCCATCAGGCTATGTAAACAGCATCTGTCATGTTCTGCTCTTACCGATCCTTTAAATCTGTTATATATTTTGGGAAAAAGTGTGCTCCCAACTGGGACACTATCAATAGGATTCTATTTGTGCTTTCAGTAGCAGATGTAATGTTGTTAGCATTAGCCTATTACCTTTCTTTTATATAATTTGGCCAACACACATCAGCCTAAATTGCACATGTATGTTTACACCCATGGACATCATTTAGTTCAACTTGAGCTAAAACTAGATGTAATTATTGGGATAATGATCACTAACTTTCTGCAAACACACACAGTTCAAGCCCAATTGGTCTTAGCCTAAGAGCTTCAACATCTAACCTTTCAGTGTCTATAAAATCATTAGTGAGCAATAATATAAAGCAAAAATATAACTGAAAAAAAATGTTCATAAGTCTAACATCTGTTGGTGGCACTATGTCAAACCTGGACAATTTAATCCAAAGAAAAAGCATTTTATGCAGTCACTCATTATTTTAACTCGATGACTACCAGGTGTTAATGCAAACTGTAAAGTAGCCAGAACACAGACACAGAGGGCTATTATGCTGGGAAAATTGCTGATCAGGAGCTTTTTCCCAGGAAACCAACACTTAATTAGCAAAGAAATAAATGTTAAATCTAAAATCAGCCTAACATTGCTAAAATTTTGCTAGAGCGAAAGCAACAGTAAAAATAATATTCTGGCTACAAGTCCTGTGGTTACAAAAATCATGTTGTCTGTAAAAAAAATATGGAAAAATGGGGTGAAAAAAGATAAAAACATTTCATTTTAATTAAATTTTCAAACATGGATAAACTACATCTATGTATTCAAAATATTACCCAGCACAGATACCATGTGATAGCAGATGGGAAGGTAAAGTGATCTGCAATAGCAACTTTCTATAGCTCTTCATCTTCCCCAGGAACATTCCCTCGGCACTTTTAAAACCAAACTGAAATCCTGCCTTTTGGAGCACTAGCACTGATATTTATCACTGATTTTTATGTATATATTTTATTTTATTCTTATTTAGTTATTTATGCTCAATATTTTTATTTATTGACCTTTGTATGCAAGTCTTCCTCCCATTTAGATTGTAAGCTCTATGGGGCAGGAACCTCCAACCTTGTGTGTCAACCACATACATATATATTTTTTAATATTATATTATACTTGTATTGTTTTATTGCACTTTTCCCTAGGTCTGCATTATATTTGTATTGCTGAACTGTACAGTGTAAATTTGTGATGCTTTCTAAATAAAATTATACATACATAAAACTGAAATTCCCATCAAATGACAACAGTCGTTTTCACAGTACAAATAGTTATGCATGGGAGTGAGTGCTTTCTTTTAAATGAAACAATTGATACATTTTCGTATAACCCAATTTATCACTGAATAAGAGCATTGTTCTCTCCACTGGTTACTAGTGGCAAGAATGATAAAGAAATCTCTTTACTGTATCAAGCATTGCATGAAAATTTAATCCTGCATCTCAAGACTGATTTAAACATCTGAAAAGCAAACTATGTAGTGCAACTTGTCATAAAACTACAATCACCAAACACACTCAGGGGGTAATTCAGGATAGTGCGAAGTCCTCGGCTCACTTCACACTGACTGATATGCGCTCGCTGATGTCCTGCACGCGGAAATCAGTGAGCGCTTTAAAGGGATTCCAGTCTCGGCGAGAGCAAAAGAGTTGCCTCGCCAAAACTGGAATCCCTTTAATGCGCTCGCTGAGTTCCGCGTGCAGGACATCAGCGAGTGCATATCAATCTGTGCGAAATGAGCCAAAGGCTTCGGAGCTCACTTTGCACAATCTTGAATACCCCCTCAGTCCTTCTATAAGCCCCTTTTCCCCTCAATACAGTTAGCTACATACAGGCTATGAGATGCAAAAAGGGCACTATTGAGGGCTGTTGTATACCTGAGGTTTAGCTGTAAAATTTCCATTAAAAATATACAGCAAAGAATCAATTGTCTGCAGAGAGAGAGTTAACTTTGAAGTTAAATTCATGGTATGTATCATTTTGATTGGTTTATTTTCCTTGGGGTTGCAGCCTTTATCTGTTAAGTAAACAAATAAAGATTCCTCTTGCAGTAAATTTGTTTTTAGTCTGATTCATGAGTATTCAGAGGCCTGTAAACTGTCACAATTGGTTGTGGTTGCAGCCATCTTATCTGTTAAGTAAACAAACCCCCATCTAGTCCCACTGTTTTCTATGGAACTTTAGATATTACATATTCACTAAGTGCTCCAGAAAGTCCAATTTTGATGCAACCAGCAGAGAGAGAGAGAGAGACAAGACAAAAATCATAACATCAGGAATTCAGTACTGCCATGCCAACCCAAACAGCAAGTGTTCATTCATTGCTTCTGGTGTTAGTAGTCCTTTAAATAAAGGCTAAAATTATAAATAGCAGAATCATAAACCACCTCTGGGTTTTTAGATCAAAGTAGGGAGACCTGAATGAAACTCTTTGAAGAACTGATACTGCAGATTATCAACTATGATTTATATGCAATACTGAATTAGCTGCAGGATAACACTGCTGTCTAATTATTAGTATGTGAACACATTAGTTATGTACCACTGCCAAACCCCCTCAAGGACTGAAAGATTTACAGCCAATATACAAGACTGTGTTCTCAAAAATATAAAAATAAAATGGGGTAATAGGAAAGTTTCAAGATGTAATTCACATTCGGAAGTAAGACATTTGTATCTCATATTCAGTTAGTAAAGAAGTCATGAACTGGACAACATTGGACGTGCGAAAGGAAAACCCAGTTAAGACAGGTGCAAGAATTAAATTCAACCTAAATAGTATTAGAAATTAAATGGAGAAAAACCAACATTCTGGTTATTTAATAGGTCATTTCGAACAGCAGATCTCATCTCAACAATAAAAGTAAAAGCTGTCTGACAAAAGGCAAGTAGTCACAAATAGTAATTTTACCACAATGACTTATTCATAACGACATTTAAAAGAAAACTGTCCATGAGCCTTAAAAAAAAAAAGATAGAAAAATACGCAAATAAATGTTTTTAAATTTTTATAAATATATTAAATTTCTCTACACAATTGTTTTTTTACCGACATCCCTGTGTAGAATCCTTGTAACATTTAAATCATTAACATGCTACAATTCTACATGGTAACCAGTTTCTGCTGATCAAAAAATAGCTCCACAGCCTAATGCTACCCACCACCACACATTACTGTAGGTAACTGGTTTTGGTGCATGGCCATTCTTAGATTTGCACCATAAACATTGGATTATGGCCAAAAAGTGATTTTAATGTAAACGTTGCCCAAATAGCTGAATCTAGTGACCCTTTTGCTGACAAACCTTCAAAAAATAATATAATTTCAGAATATTTTTTGTGCTCCTCTCCTCTCAGTAATATAGTAGTTCTAGATCCATAGGGACACAAAGGAATCATTTGCATGTCTTTCCCTAGAGCACTGGTTACAGCTTGGATTTTAGGACTATGTGGAAATGCAATCTATGTAGGAGAGACAATGTGATTACTTTCTGGTTTAAGAAGGCTCACACAATATCTCCTTTTCAGCAGAAGGCTTTTCAGCTCCTTTCAGTGCACCTCACCCTAAGCTGCTTGCTAACCTTCTTTTACAAAGCTCTCAACACAGACTGGTGCCAGTTTACTGCAATCTGTAGCTTCCACAAGTGAATGCTGGTCTATGTGTGAATTTGAATCTGAGAGGTTGCAGCAATCCTCAATTGTCATGCCACCAATCTTCCATTTAATATTTGTCTTTTTAAAATATCACTTACTTAGTTCTTTCTTTATAGTTCAAGTAGCACTCTCTTTCCAAATAAGGTTTTCTGTGTGCACTTCATGTATCTGTATTATCAAAAGTTTGTTTACTTATCAAGCAAAAGGATGGCTGCACCATAAGAAAGGATAACAAATAATACAATTCAGGAATTTACCATTAAAAATAAAATTTTTAACAATACTATGTATTAATAACTGCCATGCTAATCCAAACCCATTTTTTCATGGTGATACTGGTTCTTTAACATAGGCAGTTTTTGTGTGGGGGGTGAGGGGGGGATAGACAACTCCTTGCAGTAATTGGTGTACAATTGCTGGAGAAACTAGACTTATCTGGTTCTACTCAGCCAGCATAAACAAATATATGCACTACTCAGCCCCCACTTCTTTTGTTTTTCTAACACTAACAGAAGCCTTGGAAGTAGTGTCCTCGTAAATTCATTAGCCATACATCCCTTGTAGAAAGGGAGAGCAATATCACAACAGTGACAAAATCTAAAGCCAGACACTCATTTCCTGTACCACTGTGCCCTATTCTTCAACCTTTTTGTCCCTAACAGTTGGCTACCAACTAGGTTTTAATCTGTAAACAGATGATTTGCTTTACAATTAAACCATTCATTGCTTTTTTTTTTTTTCTTTTTTCCTTGTTGTATGTGCTTGGCGGCCATCCAATCTGCAAGCCCATAGGTTTTTCTATTATTTAGTACTCATGATGGTTAAAAGGCAATAAGCTCATTTAGACTTTATAAAACTGTAAGCCGTCAACAAAAGCATTTAATGCTTCTAAGAAGCACTGTGGCTTTTGCCTGCAGAATTAATAATGTAAAAAGAAAGAAATGAGATTGGTTTGGTGAAGTACTTTGGAGTCTCAGACAATTACTGCAAATTGCAAACTGCTCTTATGCTACTTGGCACTATGCAAATTTATTTTATTTTTTTATTTTTTTTTAGTGTGGGCGTTAAATTCAAATAGAAGACATACCAGTCAGCAAGCAAAATAATGATTAAAAAAAAAAAAAATTACTTTTTTTTTTCTTAATTTATTTCCTCTACAAGGGGATGCACAAGCAGATTTATTGCAGGATTCGGGTTACTGTGTCTTCCATTACAAAACGGCAACAAGATGTAATTATATTAAGCTGCCACTTACTGAACTACAAGCAATTTCCAAGTGGCTAATTTATTTTTCATTGTTGAGGGGGAAAAAAATGCATTTTCAAAACATCTATTGGCATGTCACCCAGGAGATTGTGATCTTGTGTGAAAAGAGAATATAAGCATTGAATATTATGATGTTACAACTGCAGCAAAAATATCCATCCAAGCTTTACAACAGAATTAAATTAGCCACTTCAATAGAAGATGCAAAGAATCAGTTTCCGTACACATATATGTAATGACATTGTTAATATAAATAACAATCAGATCTGATTTAGAACAAAAACAAAAGTTTTAAATATGAAAATACATCTGGCATGTTATGTTTTCAGAACAGAAAAATCTAGGACCACCTGACCTATAGAATGAGAACAATGTAACACACTGACATTTTTCAGCCTGGGAGCCATATAAATTTGTAACATGCGTTTCACAGGCCACTTCAAAGTCGCGATGACGACAAATTTTAAAGTTACAACTGAGACAATTTTCCATAGTAGTCACGACTTATAAAGACGTGACTGCGACAGTAAAAGTCTATTGCGACTGTGTTTAGCTGGCGAATTCTCACTTATACGCAACAATTTTGACTTCAGAATTCGGGCTGCAGGCCGGTTAGCACCATGTCGCGGGCTGTATACAGTGGCAAATGTATTTGTTATTCCTGTTCCTGAAAACAGGATATATGTTTTTAAATGTGAACAGTAAGTCATAACAAGTAACTGGGAACAAGATGGATGGAAAGGCTGCTGTGTAAGGGCTGCTTTACTCTATCAACATAAAATGCTATGAAATGTTCATTAATTCTTATGGGACAATGTACACTTGCAGAAGTTACTGCATCAGCTTCAGGAAGTGTCTGCAGCTTTCTTGAAATGCAATTAGAGAGAGCATCAATTAACTTAAATGGAGTTGTACTGAAATTGCATAGTCCTGTTGAAAAAGTCATCTCAGCTTGAATATAGCTTTCTGAGGATAGTTTGTGTCATAGCCATAAAGAAAAAAGTTTAGTATGTTAAAAGAACAATCTTGCCTTATGCATTATGCAAGCACAAAAAGTTCTATATCGTAAAAAAAATGTTTTTTCAGTGCTTATCCACTTTACTAAACAGTATTTGTTTAATGCAAAAGCTACATTTTTTTTCTGGTGATAATATCCCTTTAAGCGTGGATCACGGCTGGGGAAAAATAACCTTCCAAAAGATTTGCTTTAGATAAAAAACAAAAACAAAGAAATCAGGAGACTACTTTGTTTGTAAACTAAACAAAATAAACACAAAAACACTTTTGCTAACTTATTTATATAGTATTAACAACATCAATCCAAACATAGTTAAGACTGATAAATAAAATAAAAAATGAATAGTGTATGGTAGTAGCATAGTTTCACTGCTGTTTTTGAGGCCTTAAATTCCTTTCCTACAAGCACTCCTTAGAGATGAATGTTGTACACTGACTTGCCTGTTGTTGCTTGTTCACTTACACAGCCCAAAAGCTACTGGTAGGTTAATTGGCTTCTGACTAAATTAGCACTAGTCTGTGTCTGTGCTGGAGGTAGGTAAATTAGATTGGAAGGCCCACAGGGGAAGTGAATAATGGTGATGGATCAAAGGTTCTCCATAAAAGGCTGCCTAATATGTGAGTGTTGTGTAAATAAAGGATGATAATAGCGATGTTAAAAAAAAAAAAAAGACATTGGAAAACACAAATCTAAATCAATGTATAGTTTGAACTGTGTGGTATAGTGTAGAGAGTTTATTTTATATTTAGCTGGTTATAAAAAAACAAAACAAAAACAGACCATGCCTGTCCTCTGGGTAATTGCGACTGGCATTGGTCAGGTAAGCCTCTAAGTGTTAAGCTTCACTAGAGATTTACGCCTGTATATTTAGCTCTTGTTTTGCCCTATTTAAAACACATGTCACTGAACATGTTTTTACAGATACGTTAATTTATACTCCAGCAGCTTATCATACTGGTTTTCTTTTAGGCATTTTAAAAAGGTGTATCTCAAATGAAATAAATAAGCAATAACAAGAACTATATTAAACCTAAGGCAGGCAGCAACAGCATTGATGGAAACATGATCCAGCAATTACTAAAAGGCAATTAGTTGTGAAGCAGCTGGATAAATAAAAGATGGACCAACATACATATCTAACATATCCTCATTAAACCTTCCAGATTCTTCTTCACGATTAAATAGAATTACCCCAAAACAATATTTGTTTATCAAAATATTAAAGGAAGACTCAAAGGAACTGCCTATGGACTCCAACAAATTTATATCCAAAGGTATTGAAACCACCAAGCAGACTGTCACAGAAAATATTAAAATATCAACAAAAATGTCCTAGTGGGGTCCTCACTGCTATCATTATGCAGTAGCTAGATCCCAACAACTAGCCTTTGAATTTACCCTGTATACTGTGATATAATAGCCAAAAGACTTCTAGTGGCATTTCACATACGGAATGGTGTTAAAATAATAACTATCACTGTTTAAGCTTTAAATTGTACTCAAACTGGTGATGGTGTAGGTCACAAAAACACAAATCAGCTGCAGTTCTCTCTATCCTCAGCATGAGGTGTTTTTTATTGCCAAGGCATCAAATGAAGTGATGCCTGTCAAATGATATCACTCAATATTTCGGGTCTGCAGAGCTATATAATTCCAAAGAAAAATGGCCAGGCACACTTCAGTCATTACTGCAATCACAGAGAAGAGGTATTAAAAAAAAACAAGATGATTTTTGCAGTGGTGGCATCACTGAGGAGTGAGCATTCAGCAAATCTCATATACCAAATAAAAAGTTTCCCCAACAACAGTGAGATACTAAATACTTTTACTGAAGGGCAAAAAGCAAAATATGCTTACGCAGCATAAAGATTTGCTTCCCTTTTTTGGTTTGGGAGCCAAAAAAAAAAAGATCAGAACACACAAACCCTATCTGAAGGCATTCATACTAAGCTTTATTACTTTGTCTAATAAGTTTTTCAAGCATGTAGAAGATAAACCAAGACAGAAACCTTGTAAAAGGAATGGTATTATTTTTAATTGTTTCTTAGACAAATAGAAAGTGAACTATAGTTTATTTAGTATATAGCAGTGATGCCCAACCTACGGCCCATGGGCCACATCCGGCCCATGACGCGGGGCTAACTGGCCTGCGGCCTGAATTCCAAAGTCTAAGGGGGGAATTCACCAAGCTCCGAAGTGAGGCGCGTAGTGTTCGCCTCACTTCGGAAAAACTGAAATGCGCATGCTGATGTCCTGCACGCGGACATCAGCATGCACTCGAGTCTCCTCGCCGGGAGGGGAATCCCTTTAATGCGCATGCTGATGTCCGCATGCAGGACATCAGCATGCGCATTTCAGTTTTTCCAAAGTGAGGCAAACACTACGCGCCTCACTTCGGAGCTTGCTGAATTCCCCCCTAAATTGTTGTGTATAAGTGTGAATTCACCAGCTAAAGACAGTTGCAATAGACTGTTACTGGCGCGTCTTTATAATGAGAATATTGTCACAGTCGCGACTTTACTATGGAAAATTGCCACAGTTGTAACTTTAAAATTTGTTGCGGTCGCAACAATGCAGCCCCTGACACGCATGTCGCAAATTTATATGGACCCCAGGCTGAAAAAGGTTGGGCATCACTGGTATATAGTAAACAGATATGTGTGACTAAGGGACTTTGTGTAAGTGAGAAATAACCAACAGTCCTGAAGGCAGGAGATAAAAGTTTTTGCACTCTCTCAGCACTACACTGTCTTATTGTCTTCATGATTCTAATGTTACATTGCAGGTTTTGTTGCATTGTTTCTCATGCAGCAAAAGGTCTAAAAAAAGACAGACTGGTCTCAGTTCTTTTTATTCTAATTCTTCTTGCACTAAAATACCTGGTAAGAGGACAGGCTTCTTGACAGCAGTGAACAACGCCTGGTATTTTATTTTGTCGCATGTGAAAAGGCATGTACACAAAATGCCATGCATTGTCACCTTAGCTTTAGGTAAAATACAAATGGACGGTCAGGATTAGAAGAATCTTTTGTTGTACCTAACAAACATATAAGATCTCAGTCTCTATTGCCATTACATATTAAACATGAATTATTTGGGCAATAATATCATCTGGTTTTCATACATGATAGTATGGTATTTAAATTCAGGCTAAGCTGTACAAATACAACTTTACTATGTAAAGTCTCCATCTTCTCCTTTCTACAAATATTTCTTTTAATAAAGCAAGGGATTTCAAGTATGCACAGTCTCTGCATAAGTATGTGTTAGCAGAACATGGGGTAGTTTAGTTATCTATCATACTACTGATTTATTGGAAGAGCTTCTAAGATATCACTTGCACCAAATGAAAATCTGGTGTTATCGGAGTACTGAGATTAAGGGGGAAAAAAACTCAGGGTAAGAAACATCAGAATCACCTTCTACTGACCAACAGCTGCGTATATGCTACTAGGTAGAGATATTCATGGAAAACAGCAAACCAGTTTCTCTACGGAGTCATTGGTCCGTAGGGACTTGTATTAAAACCATATTTTTCCTTAAGTATTTTCTTGAACAATGAGGTTCACATAAGTAGTAAGGCACCCTGCAGTGTCAGCTGAGTTGAACCATCTCTGGACTATTTTAAACATCTCAGTCAGGTCTTTAAGAAATTTCCCACATATGGACTCACTAATAATTCGCTAGGAAACGTCACAATGACTTATTTCCAATTAATTATAATAGGACGTGGCAGCACTTGTCACACTATAGAGTTACTCCTAAAATGTAGCCAACAAAGATACAAATGGTAACAAACTGCATTATTGTACATATCTAACTTAAACTGTTCTTTAAAGTGATATTATTAAGGCATAATGTTCTCTAGTTTTATATACAGTAACCAGTGTTTAAAATAATATTTTACCATTTAAACAAAATTGTCAAGACGAATAGTAGGTGTTGTGCATCTCCCAAGAGCAAAAGTTAGAATTTTGGAATCATATGAACAATTAAGCTAAGCTTGGAAGAAATGTTTTAGAATTGCCACTTGAGTATGTTGTTAACTAAGGTATCATAGACAATCCCTAAGAACAGGAAATATTTCAGTAATAATTACACCAGGGAATGACTATAGCCTGACCTCAAGACCTTGAAAATTATCTAACCTTCATTATCCTTTACTAGATTACACCTACTTATATTGAAAATTAATTGCTATATCTTAAAGGAATCCAGTTTGTTATCTTTGAACCAGACACAGTTGCTCCTGTTCCAGTGCAATGGTACCATCACCTGTTAGTGCTACTAAGCATTTAAAGGACCAACAACATAAAAAAAAAAAAAAAATCCAATTCGGCTTTGAATTGCAGTTAATTCTATATCATACAAACTTCCCATATTGCAATGGACACAACTCTCAAGACTCCACTGGCTAGGCCACGTGTTGCAGATGGAACATACTCGACTACCAACTTGAGTCTTGTACTCTGTTCCAGGCAAAGAATGGAAATGACCTTGCGGCGGTCAATCTATGACTTTGTGTAGGGGAATACAAAATCTGCACCACAAGCCTAGGGAAAGTTGGATACTCTCGAATTCCTGGTTGGAGCCTGAAAGACCATGTTCACATTTGGCCCTACACATCAGGGATATGGCTATGAATAGGCATCAGTGGCAGTCATGTTGTCACTTTTTATCAAGTCAGACTGCTTGAGAGACCTGTGGAGATTGTGGACTCTGTGTTGGCCAGGATGGTCATCTTACTTTTTGTAAGGTACAATCTCTTAGCTTTTTTTTTTAAACACTAATCTTTTCTTTCTTTCAGCCATTGAATGTGTGGCAGCCAGCAGTGGTATTATATACCTCTGTTATGCTGTAAATTAATGAAAGAATATAAACTTTCACTTTTAAAGTCGAACTCCTGCTTTACAGTGTTGTGTGGTTTTCTTACTCTTTCAATACTGCAGCCATCTGAACTTTAGACAATATACAGGTCCCCAGAAATCCCAATTTATAAGAGATGCCAACAACTGAGAATAATTTTAAAAATGGTTTTAGTGCCCCCTTTAAAATGTGATTCTGCAAGGATGTTTCTGATCATCTTATACTAAAAACTAAAACTTGAAAATGAACTCTGATATTATCACCTCATATAGCCCCTGTATTGGTAGCCCAAAGTCCCTATGGAGATCAGACTAAATAGGATGGTCACCTGGTAAATATAGCCTGCAGATGAATTACTTTAATAGGTGTATGGGTCAATAGCTGATTGAATACCACTGCCCTAATGAATGATCAAATCATTTGGCTGGTTTAATTAGTCTGGACAAATCTATCTACAAAGCATGCAGTTTATATTTACAGATGATCTAGTCACGCACAAGCTCTGACAATCAGACCCTTGCATCTTTAGCCAGCCTAAACCAGAGGAAGAAACCCAGAAAGATTACAGATATGGTAATAATGAGTCATTATTTATAGGAAACCAACTTAGGCTTATCAAATAACATAACATGTTTTGTCATATTTAAGAAAGAAAAATAAGCAACTTTATTTATTTAAAATCTGGGATTTCCTGAACTAGCAAGGCTTTTTTGGTGGAAGAGGAATCAAGTCTTGTACAACAATATATCTGAGGCAAGGAATTTAAACAGTAAACACATTCTAACAAGGGCAGCTATATGAACCATGGATTTGTAAGATTATATCCATTACTGAATATTCTCACAATATCCTTTCCTTGGTGTAGTACCTGAGCAATACATCAGCATAACCATTGTTTTCTGTCAGGTAAGAATTCTTTGATCTAGATACTGCAGAAAGATTTGTACTGAATTATGCATGAATGATACAGTTTAATCAAGTTAGTGATAGGAAGGCTTTGTTGGTACAAAAGGATTTCAAGTCTTGTCAACATCTGAGAGTTGCAGCGACAGCAGAGATATAAGGCATGGAAATCACATGAAAGCATCTGAGGACAGTCATGGAAAATAGATTCAATCCTTTAATACAAACACTCTGCAGCATTTGCATGAAGAGGGGTGTGCACAAGTAAAATGGCTGTTAGAATGCTAGAGATTTCAGATACATTTTACAACTAATTGGAATCAGATTAGGATTTTGCCTCAGGGGAACATTGTCAAACTAGGAACTGGAGCGAATGAAGAAAGAGGTGAAAGTATCCTGAAGAGCTGACAGATTTACAGTGCTCACGGCAATAAAACGAGTACTGGATAAAAATGAATATGCCTCACTGTACTGCATGTGGCTGTGTCAGTCACATTTTGAGTAATGGCAACATAGAGACAGGAAACAATGACTTAACTCAAAGAGCAAATAAGGTGGGGTCAGGCATTGGCATGTTAAGCAAAATAAATGAATAGCTATCTAAACTAATTTGTATTCATCATCAGTCAGAAATATCTCAGACAACACATTAAGAGTTGTTAATATAAAATACAAAAACTAAATGAATACTGCCATGTTAGGTCATCTAAGTGTGACATCACAAAAACTAGGATTGGAAAAAATAAATTATAAAACTGGATTGCCTTCTCATTAAGATTTTGCTAATGTCTAGTAGCAGCACAAAATATTAAACAAAAGAAAATTTTTTACTAGGTATAGATTAGATTGTTTTCCTATATAAATCTGCTTTAAGTTCTTTGGCTATAAAAGGGTAATACTGTTCTTTTACTGAAGTCAAGTGCTTTATTATAAGCTATTTCAGCAATGATGGCCAATAGCAGAACACCCATGATCAGCTGCAAATTTAGCTACAAAATATCTATCTGTAGACCTTAGGTTTTAGACAAGTGTTCAATGATCCAATTATTCATTGGGGCAATGGAATGCCAGTTATAGGCAAACCAGATCTGCATTAAAAGACTGCCCCTTAGGACCAAATTTGTTTTTGTTAAAGGGGTTGTTCATCTTGGGATTAATTGAAAGTGTTATCTACAGTACTGAGACAGTTTGCAATCCCCCCTTTTTTCAGTTTTTGAATTATTTATCATTTTGTCCCGAAATCTCTTGTTTACATTTTTGTACTTGTTTAAATGTATTGGTCTTGTAGTTGTCAACATCCATTAACTTAGCAACTGAGTTAAGCACCAACTGGAAGAGCAATAGTACGGGGCCTAAACCTAAAGACAAGTAAATAAAACCATTATAAATGAAACAATTAAGCCTAATTTAGAAATTGGTTGGCAAGGGTAAAAAAAAAAAAAAAAAAAAAGATGAAATAATGCCAAAAAACATTACTCAAATATCTCAAGAAAAAAAAAGGGATTCATTTTTTAGAATGTTGCAATCTACAGTATACTAAAATTTAAAGTAACCCGAAGGTGGATAACCCCTTTAAAAGACAGTTACTTAAGATAAGTCCAAATTGGCAGACAAATCATTTTGTGTATCCCAACCTTAAGAACCCAATGTTCTAAATCAAAATGGGTTATCCCATTTTCTATATTGAAATCAGGACAGCTTTTGTAAAGGAGGTGGCCTGGAGAGGCTTCTATTCAGATTGCTCAGAAAGCAGAGCAGTGAAGGCAATGCAGATGAAAACCTGAAGCTTTTGGATAAGTCAAAATTCAGACTATTTTTAGCATCCTAGGCACAAGGAATAGAAGATATGCTGCATTCCAAGCAGAAAGGAAGGAAACCTCACTCTCCAAACAAGCCGAGAAAAGAAAATGGGCTACAACTATTTTAAAGCAAGTCTTACATACCCAAATCTACAATACATGTCGAAAATACATACTATTATAAAAATATATTTAATAATACATATTTTGCTGAAAATACCCTTTTAAAACGCAGGTAAAACATGACCTACTTCAAGGACGCTATCCAGGAAAATTTGTAAAATGACAGAAAAGATTCTCAGTTACAGCCCTGACAAGGAGTGGGTTTAAAGAAATGGGCTCAGTAAAGTACATCCTGTTTTTTATGGTGAGTAATCTATTTAAAAACCTCCATGTTGTTTTTTTTTTTTTCTCTCTTTACAAAAGAATCACTAAGCTTTCATTTTATTTACATCAGGGAATGCGCTGGCATAAAAAATGAATCCCAGGCAGAACACACAACAAGAAAAGTGCTGCTGCACTGCAGTTCTAAGCCTATAATAAAGCCCAGATTTGATAGCATTATCCATGTAGTGCGGTGAACCACACACAAACAAACAGTTCTGTATGAAGAATGGGAACCAAAAGACTGAACTCTTCCAAATCAAACATCATTATTGCTTTTTAACATAAGCCATCCAGAAATATCCAGCCAAGGAGGTAGAAGGAAATCCAAAACTAATTTGGTCTGGCTGTATACTTAGTAAAATGAGCCTGCAGGTTGCTAAATAGAGCACTTTTTTTTTCTTTTTTTTTTTATTAACCCTTGAAATTTATTTGTCTAAAGTCACCTAATAGAACAATTTAATTTAATGAATATCGCTGATCGCAAAACCCAAGCAAAAAGTCAAATGGCAATGATACAAAACTACATGTACTAGTCCAGGGGTCACCAATCTTTGCAGAGGAGGGAGCCATTTCACTCCCTCTTCCTCCGCAGGGCTGTGGAGTCATTTAAGCCAAAGCCCCTACTCAGACTCCTCAATTTCCCCTAACTCTGACTCCAACTCAACTCCTCATTTATCCTGTTTTCTCTAGCAGATCTGTGATGAGTGCAGCCATTCCTTCCAGTGCCTTTT
>WMED01000240.1:0-39530 GCA_019650415.1 Pipa parva
TTTCTTGCTTCTGATTAAAATTGATATCAATTGGCATCAGCGAGCGCAGATCAGTCAGTCTGAAATGAGGCGAACACTCTGCACCTCACTTCAGACTATCGTGAATTCACCCCCTAGTGCGGCCCTCCGACTGGCTGTGATCTTGCTCTGCGGCCCACATGCTGAGTTGAGTTTGAGACCCCTAGGCTAGACAGTATGCTCAATGCCAGCTAGATTGTGCTTAGCTAAAATGCCAGCACCCTGGTAAGCAAATAGACTTTACTGGCCAACAAAGCCTAAATCCCTGTGGTGGCACAAGCTGGCCTGTATTTTTATCTTCCCCATTAACAAGATCTGTAGAAGCAATTTTACATGCTTATGCCATTGTAATACAGTAGGGTAAAGAGGCCCAGAGCATTATGTTCATTCATGTTAATGAACAAGACATATGTGTCTATCAGTAAAATATGGAAACTTCTCAATGAAACCCCCTGCAGGCATTATAGTCTACTACAGGAAACCAAGGGCAGCCAATGCCCTTCTAATTCCAATCCATGGAATCCATGATCTAGTTTATTCTATTCCCTGGTGCAAACCCGTTTCCTAGAAATACAGAAATTCATATCGTTCCTTGTACCTTCCAAGCAATTGCTCGAATATGATCGATGTCACCCAATACAGAGTAATCAGCCATATTAAATTCACAAATGCATACAAAAAATAGTGTTCGTCGTGACCCTGAAATGCAAGACTTGCAACCCTTTCCATTATATAGGAGTAGGATGCATGTGTGTCCGCTACGAGTGCATTCCTGACCCAAGACAAAGTCAGACACTCTGCACCACTCTGATAGTACCTTGCGCTAATTGGGGTCTCAGCAGAGACACTTGGAGCAAACTGTAACAGACGTCCATGCGGGTTCTGAGTTTCATTGCATTTAAGGTGACGTTCATACGTATAGCAACATGCTAAATCTGATTGTTCAGATCAGAGTACAGTAAGAGAATGTATCCACCATGTCTTTCAGTAATGTACAAGCGCACAGGTTATTGTAGGCATAGCATACCACTTACAGTTATACAGATAACTGTGGTGCACATATATTAAACCTTTTAATAAATACAAACAGCCAGATAAATATAATTGTCTTTAAATACCTATTGCAATAAACCATTCATGTATTTTTATTTATTTATACACCGCTGACATCTTTCACATCGCTTTATCGTTCATTTCATTCCCTGCCCCGAGGAGCTTACAATCAGTTCAGTCATACAAACATAGACTAGGGACAGTTTTAATTTACCTGTATAGTATGTTTTTTGGATTGTGGGAAGAAACTCACACATGTACGGGGTGAACATTCAAACACCATGTTGATGAAGGCCAGGGTGGCATTGAACCCAGAACCCAGCTCTACAAGACAGGAGTGCTAACCACTGAGCCACCATATTGCGGTGCGTTGTTTGCACAGGTAAAGTTGCCATACCTGTGCAATTAAATGGCACTTTAAATAGTTTTATGCAAACTGTACAGTACATTGTAGTACAGTTGACAGTGTACAGTAGTTTATGGATTATTTATAAATGATAGATTATTGGTCGGCGATATTCCATCACAGATGAGCTAAATTCTACTCAATTCACACACTTCAGTTATTGAGTTCAAACGATGCAGTAATTGTTTCTTTGCTGAACGCAGAGCAAGAAGCAACTAATAGAGAAACCCGAGCGTGCATCAATAATACAGCCAGCATGTGCGAGGTACTAAATATGAACACGTCATTTCGGTTTGCAGGAATAAACACCAGTCAGCTTTTTGTTTAAGCGCAAGCAGAGATGAAACTATGAATATTTAAAGAGACAAATTTAACAAGTAAAAGCAGTGAAATAAAGAAGTCCCTGTTAAGTTTGTTTTTCCAACTAGGCCATCAATAATAAAAAAAAAAATAATAATCTTAATAATTTAGTCTGGGGGATTGGGAGGGAGGATGTCCCTGCCATCGAACTGTATTTACTGGTTTTATTATTGAGCTATACTGATGTCTGTTGGTGCATTTGGGGAACATTCAAGGCAGTTTCAAAGGCATTTTTTCCGGATCATACCGTATTTGACCTGCTTAGCCTACAAATTATTACTTAAAAGCTGCAGAGAAGAAAGACTGTATAGCAGACAGTTGGAGAATGTGCATCAACTGCAATAACTTTAGATATTTTCCACTTTCATTTTTGTCTGTACCCGTGGGCCGAATCCTAACAACTCATCCAGTAGGGGGAGTTCTTGGTAAAGAGCAAATCCAAATCAATGTCTGTTTTACTATGTGAGCACTATACTGAAGGTGATACTGTATAGTGGCAATGGAGCTCCTGTTTCCACTTTACATTATTTCATGGGCAACGAAAGCATCTATAGTTTTTTAAAAAACTGCTTCTTGGGACTATGTTCTTTTCTTCTTCAGTTTTTACAAAGCCTGACATAACGAGCCCTTTTCACGTCCCACATATCCCTTTTGTTTGGAGACTTACCAACAGCTTTATCTCCTGAATTATACCCCCTTGACCCCATTTTAAAGTTACCAACACTCTTGGCCCATCTAGAACACTACTGATAATCACCTTTGCCTTATCAAAGAAAAGACAGGTCCTTAGAACTGGATCTCATCCTCTCCGCTTACTTGTTCACACAAACGCATTTATACGCTGCGCTTTTAGAAAAGAACTTTCTGAAAATATGCCAGCAAATTCAGGCTAGCGTATCTTCGGGACAAGCTTTTCTGTTGTACTTACCCTACGCAGTGTGAATGCCCCCTTGGCATTCGCACCTCCTCCTATCCATTCATATTCTTCGCATCCATTTGCTAAGGGAAATACACGTTCAATGCTAGTGTGGCTGGAAAAGGCGAGTGCTATAGGGATTTGCGCCATGCCCGGCCTTAACTTTATTTGAGGAGATACTTTGCTTCCTATTTTCCAAATACTACAGAGGCAAAAAAAAATAATGAAAAGCTGATTAGATGCAATAAAGCTAAAGTAGCATTGTCCTCATGGACCTTAAGCAAATAATACCTCATCATGTAAACATAATTAAGATCCATTTACACCACATTGCAATACTGCAAAAACCTATGACTTTTAGCTGTAGACCATGCAGCTGAGAGGTACTGGGAATCCAGAGACATACTGTAGACAGCAGAGAGTAGGATGAGGGACCTATTGCCCTTAGGGAATTAGTAAATCTACAACCAGGGCTTGTATAGTCATTATAGGCTTAGCCTATACGGGAGTAAAACGTTTTTTAAAACAAAGAAAAACTACTTTTCAGTTCTGAAGGCACAGTTTATGATGAGAAGAAATCTAACTGTGATCTTTTAACATTGCCTTTCAAACACACACAATCACTATTTACTTCTCCAGTAAATTGGTTTACTCACGCTCATACCTAATTGCAAAACCTGTGAAGGAAGCGCAGAGACACTACATATTGCCGAATCAATAATGCTTATATGAATTTATAAATGAGATGCAAAACGTCCCAAAGAGGTGTTGGAATTAAGAAATAAACACCTATTAAAACACGTGTAAATGATTCAAACCATTTGGTTATGCTATATGCTCACCTTATGAGCATATAGCATAACCAAATGGTTTAAATCATTTACACGTGTTTTAATAGGTGTTTATTTCTTAATTCCAACACCTCTTTGGGTCGTTTTGCATCTCACTTATAAATTCATATAAGCATTATTGATTCGGCACTATGTAGTGTCTCTGCGCTTCCTTCACAGGTTTTGCAATTTTCTATACACTTGGGTGTTGTTTGGAGAAGGACACCCCTTTTTTCGGTTGGAAGCAGCAGGAAATTACCAATGTTTTGGACTTTTTTTCACTGATTTGTTCACAGACATTTAATTGAAGACTATTTATTTATTTTTTGATTTGTTTATTTATTTTTAGCACTGCACCTAAAAAATTTGTTTGTCTTTTACACGCTCATACCTAGTCAGGAGAAACCCAGCTTACAAAAAGACAAAAAGGAAAGACGTTCTTTCAGCCTTTAATTGCTTAAACACCTATGCAGAGGCTGTTCCGGAATGTTTATTTCACCATCTGACATTTGCAATTGAGGATAATCCAATATTTTGCTCTTAAGACAATTGGCTTCATGTCAGTGAACACTCTAAAGGGCATCGAATGCATAGGAGCGCCCAGCAAATTGTGGTTTCCTTACCGCTGCTGAACTTGGTAACATAGAGCTAAAATTCGATGTCATATAACAGTAGAAGAGGAAAAACACATAATTATGGGTGAATCACAATGTTGAATGACATTTAAAATAGGGTGGGGGTAAGGAAGATGGCAAATGTTAAATCCTAAGTAAGCTTATGGCAGTGGGGTTTTTTTTTTTTTTTCTTGTTCCCACCAGACGCATGAATATTTATATTTCAGAGTTTGACATTTGGCTTTCAGAGCGTGCAATAAAATCTATGGCAAGTTTTCTGGCTGGATCGTGAAAATAATTAGTAATCTCAAATGAAAAGTTGATCGAAAATTAAAAAAAAAAAAAAAAATCAGACACTCAGGTTCATGTTCATTAAAATGTTATAATGTTAAAGTACAATTTTGCTGTAGAATTTTACCTTCACTGTCCTTATCGGAGCAGAAGCAGTATTACCATCAGCATTCTGCTTCTGTGTTTGTTTGCAGAATTTCAAGAGGAAGAGGGAAGTGAAGAGGAATGCAGCCTGCACAGAGAAGACTAGAAGAGTGGCATTGAGGCAAGCAGGAGGCAGTAAGGAGCAAAGAAGCACAGCTGTAAGCGTCTCACCACCCCCACCCCCTCTTTCAGAATCAACCCTAATAGAATGAGCATTTAGTTTTCCTTTAAAATTTGTGTTCTCAATATTTATTATATTAAAGAGATGTATCCAATCTTTAGATGTTTGCCAAGACAATTCTGACAAACGTCACCTTAAAGGGTATGAAAAGTTTGAATAAACATTATTTATATTTGACATGTATACAAATAGAAAGCCAACTTATACATTAAAATGTAAAAATGATTTTTGGGATCAGTAGTGCTTGCCTTTTGTTTAAACAACCCTGCTCCCCCTCCCATTCTGTGTACAGGCGCTTCCTGTATAGTGCCTATAAGCCTCGCTCCCCAAGTGACATCACTCGCTATTCAGAAAGCTGTTCTTGCGTGGAATCCCTTCTCCTTATATAAAGCCTGTTCCTAACCCTGAGCATGTGCAGATCAAACCTGTTCGACCACCTGTGCAGTCAGCTGTGGAGAGAGGAAGTTGGGGAAAGGAGGGGGTGTGGCTACACACAGCAGGGAACTCGTTGAGACAGAGAAAGACGTTACAGGGGAATATTGAGCTCTGCTGAATTAAGAGGTGAGTCAGGAGTTTCTATATTGCTTGACAATAGGTAAATCAGGCTTTTTTAGACAGGGTTTACATACCCTTTAACATTTCTCTAGAGACTACTATAGGCAGCAATTTGAGGTAAAAGTCCATTCTTAAAATTCTCAGAACAGCCACCTTGATCAGATACGCTTGACGAAGTCCTTTACCTTCTTTTACACACATTAGGACCTTCCAACCTCTGCTGGTGCGCATTACTGCAGCCTAACCAAGCATGTCAACCCGCACTCCAACTTGGGAGAGTGTACTGTGCTGTACAAAGGTAATTATTTAGATTTATAAGCACTAGGGAATTAATAATGAAAAAAAATAAAGCCTAGACATTTGGTATAAGTTCCCTCTCGAGCTAAAACCTCTAGCAAATGTGCATCATCTTAAAAATGTAACAATTGTTAGTCGATCACCATTTCGATTTTGTTTTGGGGGGGGGGTATTACAGAAGAACACAGTAAAGCGTAGCAAACTCAAGATTAAACTGTTACTGTCAGTCACTTCGTGCTTCATCACAGTGGACAAGTTTTAAAGGAGCACTAATGCCTGTTTCTGACTAGGAGATTCTTAATTGGGCATGATAATTACACTTACCAACTAAGTGAAATTTTGAAGTCGGAGCCGGCGCAGGAGCAAGGGAAATGATCGGGAAGTATAATTATCGTCCCCCATTAAGAATCGCCCCTAGTCGGAACAAGCATTAGGTCATCTTTAAACTACCCTTATTGATGGGTGAAATCTGAATGGAAGCTTGAGAAAAATTGCCAGTGAAGCTACCGATTTACTCATTTTTACAGTTAAAAACCACCATCATATAGCTACCGCAATGACACTATTCTGACATTTTACTACCATTTTTGTTGCTAATGCCAACGTCTTCAAGAATAAGCCTGCATATACTTTTTATGCTGCCAAAATCATATATTAATGGAGAACTATAGCCACATTACATCTTTACATATGCAGTACTCTTACCTTAGTGAGAAGTGTTTCTCCCCAGTAGATGTTTCATCAGAAGGTGGTTGATTTATTACACAGCCCTGATAAACTCCCACACCAGGAAATGTGTGTTCTAAAAGTGCTAAACATGAGAAGAAAAGCTGCCTGACTGCTATTGGCTAAGCAGTGTTCTGACCTTTTGGCCACATAAAATTAAGTTGGAATTCAGGAGATTTCAGAGGTAAACCTGACTTGTGCACATGTGCTAAGTAGTAAGTAGGGCAAAAATGTCCGGGAGAGGAAACCTTTTCATGGAAAACTGGCCGGTACATGTCACACACACATTTCCTGGTGCAGGAGTTTATCAGTGCTGCCTACTCAATCATTCTGCATCACATGAAACTACTGGGGAGAAACGCTTCTCACTAAGGTATAGTGCTGCATATGTATAGATTTAATTTGTCTATAGTTCCCCTTTAAACAAAGAAAGATTATCAAATTCTATCACAATTTGAGCGCCAGCTTTCAGAATTCATCATTTTTCTGCCCCTAAATTTTTTGTATTCCTTCCAATCAGCTATAAACAGGTCAGCCGTCAGTAAAAATCCTCAGAGGACCTATGTTTGTGGCAGCTCTCTCTGCATCTGTCATTGCTCTAAGCAGAATTCATTTGACTCATTTACATTGCCCCTTAATAAAACCCTCATCCAGAAAAGCAGGCATTGGAGGATGATATTCACTCAAACACGCAAGAGTGTAAAAGAGGACACCCGCTACACTCTTCTCCAGAAGAAAAAAAAAAAATGCTGGAATTTTACCACCATAAAACATTTTGGTGCTTGTTACACTGTGATGTCATAGGACCGACTAACTTTAAAAAAAAAATCTATAATGATGTCATAGCAAAGAAGCAGAATGCTGAACAGACTGAAAATGTTTTAGCAAATGGATGCACTGAATGATTCCTCCTGCAGATCAGAGATACAAAATATTACCAGGATTTGCTGAAGTCTTTCCCCATCTGTAGAGCGATAAATTAAAGGTCTGTGACACAAACTTTTCTGGTCTAAAAGGTTTATTTCAGGTGAGAAGCCAACAAATCAATACAGAGATTAATTTTATTGCACTTTAAGCTTCCCTGTACCATATTAAGGATATTTTTTTTCTCTCTGACCACAGTATTTCTCAGCCCAAGTACTCATCGCCTGGTGAGCCTATGTCAAACAAATCTCAAGCCGCGCTGAACTACAATTTTTAGCTGAACCTGTGAACGGCTTTTGCTCAGAATTGTAGCTCTTTTCAGCTAGAGAAGCAGTGCTTTAAACTGGTAAAACTAATATCTGCATTAAAAAAAAAGAAAGTCTTACACCATTTCAAGTAGTGATCATCCAGAAAACGTGAAAAGCAGCAATTTCTATACAGTATGAACTAGAATTTTCTTTAGCAAATATAATATACTCTATTATAGACAACCAAGATATACAGAAGTCTTAATTACAGTCTCTAACGTTAGATGTACAGATATACATCAATATATATATATATACACTTGTACCCAGTGCAAGTTATCACAGCAGCAAAATACTGAGGGTAAGGAGGCAGAATTTATGTGAATGCAAACATTTCTATTGTTCTGCTTACCTGAATGGATTTACAAATCCAGCCTGTGCAGATTCCTAATCTGCTATTTGTATAGCAGCTGTCGTTCCCTTACCCATACTCCTCCTCCTACACCCAATACCCTGTATAAGCTAGTTAGCAATAGTAAAACGCAGGTATCGCCCCTCTCTTCTATATTGCTCTTTTATCCATCCAGGGCCACTAATTCCAGTGTGAAATACATAAAAAAAAATATACTGCGGCATTGTCAGTGTCTTCAAGCAGAACAGGTCCATATATTTGTTTGTAGTGTTAAGCCTTGAGCGGCTGGTGCAAGTTTAGGATGGATTTTGGGAATATGGAAGTGTTTATCTAGAGCACACCAGTCAGGCACATGAGGATGGCAGCATGCAACACCAACAGGTATGTGAGGAATAGGTAACGGGATTTAGATCTTGAAGTCAGCAACTTAGTGCAGTACAGGCTTCGACCTCGCAACCACCTCCTCAATGAATGAGCACCTCCTTTCATCTTTAAGGGTGAAAAAAAAAAAGATACAGTTAGAGCCATAGGACAATTGATTTATTGATAACGATCACAGTAGAAAAAAATGAAGGAGTTTTTAGACAAAATAACAAACACCGGTATCTTAACTTTCATGTAACCAATGTTCACAATTAGAAAAATAATATCCCCGGAGAATTATTTTCTATGTTTTTGCACTAACCTTTCTAACCATGACATGTTGCGTGGGATCGATTATCAATGCCTCTCGCTCATCATCAGACTCCATCTGCAGCGAGAACTCGTAATCTCTGGATGAAGGTTTCATTTCAACTCTGAAATAACAGACTTACGTTCATTCGGTTGTCTCAAGTCACGCGCGGGATTGCAGCGTTGGCTCATTCGTTAAAATTACTATTTTACGAAAAGTGAAAATTAGTTTGAAATCAACTGGTGCCCTGGATGATTTAATAAATTGGAGGGAGATTCACTGATTTATTCAGTTCAGTAAACAAAAAGTGAAGACTGAAATATCAGAATAAAGCTGCTATGCTGTACCATAAACTTTGTTATTAAATTTGTAATGCATTCATGCTGGTGCTGCAAGTAAATACATAAAAATAGCTACTCTTTAAAGGGACATTATAGCGCTGATATAACTGTGCACATACATATAAAAATCCTTTATACTAAGCCATTTGTTGACACAAATAGTTAAAAGAACATTTAGGGGAGAAATAATACTTGCAGTTTGTTTCCCTTAATTAGTTTTCTTGAGAGCTGACATTTTGTTCTCCCCCTCCCAAGTCAGGCAACATGAAAAGAAAGCTGCCCGACTGCTATTGGTTAAGCAGTGTGCTGACTTTTTGGCCTCATTGTTTACATTTGGAAAGTAGAAGACTACAGACGATAAGCAAACGTGTGCGCAGGCATTAAAGTAGTAAATATGGCAAAAATGTCCAGGGGAGGGAACTTTTTCATGGAAAACTGACCGGTACATGTCACACACACATTTTCAGGTGCAGGAGTTTATCAGTGCTGCCTATTCAATCATTCTGTATCACATGAAACAACTACTGGGGAGAAACACTTCTCACTAAGGTATAGTACTGCATATGTAAAGATGTAATCTGACTATAGTTCCCCTTTAAAATTAGACTGATGCCAATAAGTGCTGATAGTGCTTCAGTGCCAATATAAGTAATGCAGTGTCAGAGTCTGGAACTGCTTTATTCACACAGATGTAGAAGCACTGCTCAGAGTCAGGCTTGCTATCAGTTCCAAAAAGATGGCGACTGCTGTTAATATGTCACCATGTTCTAAGTTACAGGATAACACAAGTTTAAATAATCAGACCTTTTACTTTGTTGCTCTGCTAGATTCAGCGCATCTTCTGCAGCCTCTCTTCGAATCCTCTCCTCTGCCAACCTCTCTGATAGCTGGGACAGCTCTTGCTGAATGGAGTCATACTGATGCTCACTTTCCACGAGTCTATATCACACAATCAAAATAAAAAAATTTAGAATAGTGTGCAAGTTGGCAACAGTGGCAACAGTGGCAACAGTGATCGCTTACAGTGGCAAGCAAGGCTTTTAGAACGTTTCGCTCTTCATCTAACGGCTATTGCAGTAAAGTGAGCCTGTAAGAACCCATTTTCTACATTGCTTTAGATTTCATTTCAGATGCTCTTTCCAGATGCATTAAGTGAACGGTAACTGCAGCATATCAAATAAATATTTTGCAAAGTTTTCTAACACAAGAACAGTGTTCATACACCAGTTTATGACTTTCTCAGAGAAAAATACTTAATCTAGAGAAATTCCTGCACTAAATATAGCATTGCTTTGGGATTGATGAAAGTTCGAACGTTGGACGATGATGATAAAACGATCATTATAAAAAGAATAACAGTTCCTCGGAGGGACACAAACCTTCTCCTTAGGTCAGTCAGCTCGGAATTCTCTATTTCCACCAGGACATTTGTCCTCTCTTGGGGTGCACCGGGGGGGACTTCAATTCGGATATCACTCTACAAATAACACATTAGGATTATGTGAAGATCTAAAGAACTGTAGTAGTACAAGTAACAAAATCTTTGGCAGAAAGAGTATCTCAGACTAGCAAGAGTATCCTACTCTCTTACAAGATCATATGGTGTCCATTAATAACCTTATAAATGATGGAATGTGCCCCTTACCGTGACTCCTAGGAATATGAAAGGTTAGTTTCTAGTTCCCTGCTCTGAGTTTCAGCCTGTTTTACATATTTTTATCTGGTACATAAACTCTTTCTCTATACTTATACTTCCAAATCATCGCTACCGTATTTTCCGGACTATAAGGCGCACTTTCTATGAGCGCCTTTAAAGCAATCTTGGTTCATATATAAGGCGCACCAGACTATAAGACGCAGCACATTATGTTGCAAGGCTCCTGCCCACAGAGCTATATCACTCAGTGTGGCTCCTGACTACGGTGGCTTTAATGCTCAATCCATTTAACTGTATAAACCCAAGTGAAGAATAAATTCATAGGTGCACAGGGGGGGGAGCATGGTGTGTGCTGCGTCTTGACGCAGCAGCAACGCTGAACTCTGGGGCCGTATCCCCGAACCCGCGTCCTCCTCTCGCGATGAAGTGGCGTCCAGCGGCCTCTGTGTAAGTAGCGCAATGTGCCCACCGAAGAACGCATGTTCCCGCTGATGCCACCGCCGACCCCCCTGCCGCCCGCGATAGAGGTAAAGGATCCCGTATGAACCCCTCTCTTACTGTCGGGTTCATATATAAGGCGCGCTTTCTATTTCTGAGAAATTCTCAGCATTTTATGTGCGCCTTTTAGTCCGGAAAATACGGTATTTGCATTTACAAGTAGGGAAATACTCAATAATTACTAAGAAGAAAGTTGCCTAGTTAATTTAGGAGACTAGAAAATTCCCAAATATGGTCTAAATTTTTTTTTATTCAGGCTGAACTTGATGGACCTGTGTTATAACTATGTAATTATATGACCCATGATTTATTTAGCACTATACCGTCAGTTTCTCTCTCCAGTCTGACAGTAGAAATGTTGTAATTCAGTATCACCCTCGTTATGAAAAAGTGACAGTACCTTGACTACTAATTAACGGAAATATAACAGCAGTCTAAATGAATAGGCACAGAATAAATTAGCCGCGCTGCCTGCTGGATTTGGTGTGTGACGTGTGTCGAGATACATAGAATAAAGCAACAACTCTTTTATTATCAAGAATGCAAATTCTTTAAAGTAACTAGGACCAGTTTTAGAAAGCGCAGAGCCCCGAACCAAAATCAAAGGGATCCCTTTTCCCAGTAGGAACGTAAACCCGGCTGTATTGTAGCACAGAGATAATAAAGCGTAATGTACAAAACGGACTACACTCACCTTCCCATATCCACAGGGTGCATCATTTACATTGCACGTGCTCATTAGCCCAGCCACTGGATCACACATTATCTGTCCATGTTAAATTGCACAATGCTCACTTGCCATACAGTTGTTCTTTAGTTGCACTGCACAGTAATTTTCCTATTGGTGGCACATCACATTGATCCCTAGCAAAACCACTCGTAGATCACTTGCACAACGCATTTCTCCATAAAAACACTTTTTCATCAGTTACGCTGCGTGGTAAGCTCACCTGGGGTTTCTGGGACACTTCCTGAATATAGGTTCCCTAAGGTACTATGGCAAACAACGGGACCGGGTGAGGTCTGTTTAACAACATGGCTGCTATGAATTCAGCGTTACAGATCACATTTTTAGAAGTGTTGCATTTAAATAACTGCCATGCCAACCGCATTTGGATTTTTTTTTATTGCCGCTGTTCATTCAAGTAATGAACAGTAATATCTATCATTAAAAAAAAAATGAATTTTATTGTTTACAGTTTCCTTACATTTTTATTTTGCAGTAACCTCCTTTACTATTTTCCCCTAAGTGACATGCCTAAGGGCGGTAGGAGATGACCCAGAGATTTAAGGAAAGCATGTCATCTCACCTGGTCAGAAACCTGTATAGTGTAAAAGTCCTTCTGTAGTTTGTAGTACTGATTCTGCAGCTCACTGTATCTAATCTGACAATCCTTCAAATGCTGGGAGAGAGTTTGTAGCTGGGCAGACAAGACTGCGTTCATCTGCACAGATTCCATTGCCTAAAAATTAAATGGATTGTTGCTCATAATATAGAAGCCTCCAGAAGTGACAAATAATAGAACAACAAACCCTTTTCCAAAACATATGACCTTAGTATTTGTCTACTAGACATAACAGGAGGCAATATTACATCCCCTTATCTCCTTCCCAAACCCTGGCGTCAGTCCTGGCCATATGTGATAATATTCTAGCCTGACCAACCTTTGAGGGCATGGTTTGATGCACAATTAATAATTGTGACTTGTACTGGACAGTGAAAATCACAGCAGCATCAAGGAAAGAACAAAAAAGGCAGTACCATGGATGGTAACAGACAAATCCAGTCTTTGAGTAACAAGATACATTGTGTACTATATAAAGCTTGAACCATAGGTTGGTTTTAGTGTTGCGGCTAGCAATAAGGGCAAGTTTGACAGACAGTACAGACGTGGGCTTCAGCAGATGAACTAGATTAATCACAGATCTACAAAGTGAATTTACATCAGTTTCTGAGCCAAACATGGAAGAAAACCCTAACCATAACACACTAATCCTGTCTAAGAAACAAAAGATACTGGGGCAGTTGCAGCTCAATATCAGTTGAGAAGTTTTGCAATTTGTATGCAAGTAGCTGGATAAACAGTGTATGAGACACAATTACAGATCAAAGGATTATGGGAGATACAGTCCAATAACTACATTGAACAAAGACTACTACTACTACTGTGCTGGATCTCTGTATGTGCAGTTGCTATACTGAGAAGGGAACACAGAGGAGAGAAAGGGAGACAGTGAAGAAGAATCAAGCCTAGTTTTAGGTAAACGTATCACTGTCGGATAGACCTGAAACTAGGGCAGCAGTCTAAATGTTTTTTTGTTTTTTAAATCCTAATTTCCTTTTCTTTTACACCAATTCTAGTAAGAGTTAAAAAGTGCATGAGACAATACCAGGCGCTGCAAATCTTTTTATTGGGTCACCTTACAGGCACAAAATAAGACCCAATAAAGAGTTTACAAAAAAAAAAAACTACCTGGTTCTGCCTCCTTCATATTTTAGTTTTAATTCTGAAGTTAACCCAGGGGCTGAGGTGTGACATGGGACTCCTGACTACTAAAACAAACAGTCTGCAGTTTCTTCGGCCAATCTGCCAAATTTTGTAAGAGGGCGGGCTGAAAAAGGTAATTCCTCTTGCTGGGAAACACTACAATACAGAGGGGACATCAAAGTGGTAAAAGAACAACAGTGACTAACTTCTGTTCAATGTGTTCTTATGTGTGAAGACAATTTGGAGTGTCTTATATCTGTGTACGTGTGTGTGTGTGTGTGTGTGTGTGTGTGTGTGTGTGTGTGTGTGTGTAGCATTATCATTTATTGTTGCTTATATGTTTTCCTTTACGCATGTTTATTATTGTAAATGTTAAGTGAAGGAAAGCTTGGTTTCAGTTATTTTTTCCCCTATGTGTTAGGTAAAGAACTTCCTTTGCTAGCCTGTAGGTTCTAGTAATTATATATATATATATATATATATTGGACCACAGATATTTCTGCTGTCTGAATATCACACAGTAGAAGTCAAAACCATAGGAAAAGTGAGGCAGAACCTCATAGGAGAAACCAGTCATACATGATAAACAGAAAAGGATGTGAAATGAGTCGATGAGAGGTCACCTTGGAGTTTAACTGCTGTATCATTTGGTCTCTCTCTTTTATCTGCTGAAGGTAACTTTGGATCTCTAATTGTTGACTGCTGCCGTCCAAAGGAGGTTTCACCTTTACAGCATCAACAGCACTTGCCACAAGTCCAACTCTCTCCAGCTTCTGTGACAAATAAACATAACATTTCAAAATAACACCCATTTAGCAAATGCCAAGTCTTGCATTCAACTACCTTATCCTCACCTTGGTTCCATACAAGGCACTGGAAATTTTAGAAGCTTCATTCTGGGCCTGGGACAATTCTTTAATCAGACGGTCTTTTTCTGCAAGACTTGCATTCATCTGATGTTGTAGTGCTTGTGCTTCACTAACAAGCAGGTTCTTCTCCGATCTAAACAAAATACGTACAATCCAAAGTGTGACAGATGCAAATGCAGTCTCTCCGATTCTCATATAAGTGCACTGGCTCAGGGAACACCTAACGACATCTGAAGCGAAGCCTTAAGTAGCAACTTTTTCATGCTAAGTGTTGCACAAAAAAAATCTAAGCCTCCAAGGCAATAACATCAAACAAAATGTCAGACGTGTAAGCAGCACAATAAAGTTTTATTCAAAATGTTGATTCAAAATAGCATCTCCTAATGCGAACTCTGATGGCAGAGACAGACATGGCTAGTTCCAAAGTGGAGTACTGTACTAGCAACTTAATGAAAACAAAGTAGTGAATATGAGGTTTCACTGAATAATAATGGATTTCCTTTTCATTGATGGTTTTTTACTTGTAACACAGAAATGTTCTGAGACACACATTGCTCTTTGTAAAAAAAAAAATAACAGTGAAAAGAAATGACTACATGCCCACCTTAGCTCTGCCAGTTCACACTGGTATGATGTGATTTCTCGTTCAGCCTTCTCCTGGAAGCTCTTGGCTTCCCACAGCAGCCCCTCTAGTTCAGCTACCTTCGTTTGTAATTTTGAATTGTCAGTTGCAGAGTATTTGATTGATTCTAAAGCCTAAGAAACACAAACAAATGACAAAAGGAAAAAAAATCATTATTCAGGGAAAGGATTATCTGACTTGACCATCTCTATTTGATACAGAAAGTCAGTTATTTCCACATAATGCCTTTATATTTGTTTTCAGTGCAGCCAGATTTTTTTTCTGTTGTATAAACAGACCCCCCCCCCCCAGCTCCATTGTTTTTGATTGAAACTTAGTTAATACAAAATCATTAATAAACCCCAGAAATCAGAAATCCCAACAAAGTTAAAAAAACATTTTCAAAATAAAATATCATGTAATAAATATTACAACAAAAATGCACTTGTGTGGCAAAAGAAACTAAAATGATAGTACCTGCCCTTATAAGAAGCTTCTTCTGATAAAGGGGTGACCAGAACTATGATATTCTCTGTTAATGGATCAATCTGGTGCAAGGACCAGTAACACCAGTTAACGACCAGTAACACCAGTGGATAACAAGTGTTATTGGAACTGGCAAGGGGATTATTACTATGCAGTAAAAACATGATCTTTGAACTCTAATTTGTGTTTTATTGCACAAAGAAGACACTTTTTTTTTTTTTTATAATCTTGTATCTTATTTACCGGCACCAGAATTTTTTAGAGATTTGGTGACAAACATAATGTACAATACCATGAATAGATTTTTTTTTTCCTTTTTATTTAATGACACTTACCTGTGAGACTTTATCGGTCGAAGGCTGCAACCGATTCATAGTAAGGTATTCAGACTCTGATTCATGATTTGGGTCAGCGCTGGAAGAAATGACTTGTGCATGTTCTACTCTGAGTTCCTGGAGTAATCGATGTCGATCATCCTGTAAGCTTGCCATGGCTTTGGAAAAGGCATCAATCTGCTGAACATAACTGGCACAGTCAGTAGACAATTTGGTGATCTCTGCTTCTTGGCTTGCCAGAGCTGTACACACAGAATCTACTTTGGCGGTCAGCTCATCCAATGTAACTGTATTTTCAGAAGCAAGCAGAGTGTTGTCAAGGAGAGTGTTTTTTCTCAGTAACCCATAGATGTGGAATTTAAAATTGTTCAATTGTCTCTCAAGATCATCTCCTCGAATCTTCTCAACTTTGAGTTCTGATATATATCTCATCTGTAGCACTTTAAAGTCCTCTATTAAAGAGTCTCTATTATTTTGTAAAGCAGCCATGGCTCTCCCAAATGACTCATTTTGCGATTTAAGTTCCTTGTTTTCAACATAAATATCCTGAAAGCTTTTTCTTTCACTGTTGCTACTATTTTCTAAAGCAAGCATATTTGTGTCAGAATTTTTACTTTTCTCCGATGTGTTTTGCAGCTCCTGGAGATTGCTCTCCAGCATTTCATGCAATCCAGAACCAAGGTCCCTTTTCTTAGACTCTGAAACAATCTTTTCTTTGTTTATGGCTGCAATTAAAGCTTCCTGGTCTTTGACTTTATCAGATAGCTTCTGGTTCTCGAGTCTTACATCAGCAACAGCTTGCTTCAATAAAGTATTTGAGTTTTGCAACTCTCGATTTTGTTTCTGGATCTCACATTTCTCTTGATCAAGGTTTTTAATATGGTCTAACTTTTGCTTCAGCAGTTCTTTTAACTGGTGATCTTTAAGGGACAGTACTTGATTAAGATCTTCCTTGTATCTGACCAACTGTGCACCTAGCATAGCATTTTCAGCATTGAGATCGTCTATTTGATTTAATAAATTCCTAAGTTCTTGATTTAATTTCTTGTTCTCAGTCACAGTATTATTAATGAAACGTTCTTTCTCACTCAGCATGGCCTCGTACTGACCGTGAATTTCTTTTAATTTTGAACAGAGTAAGTCTCTGTCAGACTGAAGGGAAGACATTGATTTTTTTAAGGCATCCATTTCACTTGAAACCAGCATGTTGTGAGTTATGGCTTTTTCATACTTTGTTTGCAGACTTTTTAATTCGTTTTCCATGCTTTGATATCCTTCTACAGATCTTTCTTTCTCCTTATGAAAAGAGCTCAGCTGCTGCTCGTAATCATTTAGCTGCTTTCGATATTGCCTTTGGATTTGCTCTAAATAGCTAGATACCTCCCCATCTTTAGAGGATATTAACAGAGATATTTCTGAATCTTTACTATTAATAATTTGTTTCATTTGCTGAGAAATAGCTACCTGCTTTTCCAAACCTGCTTTGAACTTCTCTCTCTCTAAGATAACTTTGTGCAAGTCATTCTCTTTCTCTGCCAAATCTTCTTGAAGAGTTCTTACAGCATTTTCCAAATTACCACTCTTCTCCACTGAATATTTAAGAGACTGCTTTTCTGATTGGGATATAATTTGTCCTTCCTGAAACTGCTGAAGTTTTTCAAGTTCTTGACTGCTACTTACTTTGTCATTACTTGCTCTCTCCGAACTTAAATCTTGCTTGCTTTTTATTATCATGTGTTGTTGACTGATGGTATTATAACATGAATCCTTTTCATCATTAGGTGGACTTTGTAATAATTTCCTACCTCTATCCACTTTAACTGATTGCTCCTCAGTCAGTTCAAAACCTCTCTCTACAAGCTTAGATTGGACACATTTAAGCTCTGCATGTAGCCTGGTTATTTGAGCCTTTCTACTTTCCAGCAAACACTCATCATCTAAAAGCTCCTCATTTAAGGAGTACACATCTTTACATACTGTGTCCATTTCTCTTACAGTTTTATAAACCTCTTTGTTCCGAGTACTAGCTTCCTTTAGCGATTCCTCAAGATCTAATATCAGCTCTTGAAACCTTATAGAATCCCTCTGCAGTTGATTGATTTCCTGTTGCTTCTCCTTCAGCAATTCTTGCAGCTCTTTAGATTTGTTTTTCGTTCCCCTGTTGTCGTCTTGAACACATTTTACTCTTTGCTCCAGGTCTCTCAAAACTTGCAACTGTTGTTCTTCTTTTTGTCTCATGATGTTATTCTTTTCTGATCTAAGACACTCAACCTGTTGGCTTAAAAGATTTGTTTGTGCTTGTAGAGATTTAAATGTTTCAGTTAACGTTTTGTTGTTTCGTGCGGCATTAAGCAGCTCTCCCTCTAAAATTTCCTTCTCGTTCTTCGCGTTGTGGTACTGCTTTTGGATATTCTCAATCTCCTCCTGTAAAAGTGACTTATCATCTTCAAGAGTTTTTACTTTTTCATTAAGTGCTGTCTTTTCCAAATGAAGACTGTTTATGTCACTCTCTAACCTTAAAAGAGCACCCTTTTCCTCTCTCATTTCAAGCTCAAGCTTACTCTGGTTGTCGATGAATTGACATCTTTCCTTGACAGCTTCTGCCAAGCATTGTTTGCTTTCAATGAGTTCAGTGTTTAATTCTGAAACTCTTTTCGAAAGCTCCTCTTTCTCCAAGACTAAACCAGAGATTTTAACCTCCATATCTGACTTGCATGCATCCATTTCAATTTGCAAGCTTTCTAGAGAGTTTTTAATAATGAGCATATTCTTCTTCTCCTCTTCAGTATTTACAGTTGCTTTGTTCATGCTATCACAGGTTTCTGCTAATGCCCTGTTTTTCTCCATAAGATAATCATTTTGCCTTGACAACTCATCCAGGCGATCGAGGACCTCAGTGGATTCATTGGCAAGATTGGCAAGTCCTTCAGCTTCTTCTCTCAAATTTACAATTTCTTTTTCTCTAGATTCCAGTGATGTTTCCAGATTTCCTATTTGTATATTATTTTCCTGAATCTGTTTCTCGAGTTGATTGTTTACATTCTGCGTTTCATGCAATTTCTGAATTGCTTCATTCTTCTCTTTCTTTGTCATTTCGATGACCTGTCTCATTTTATCAATTTCATCACTGATGTTTTCATATGCTTGGAGAAGAGACTCATACTCCTTATTTAATTCATTGTGTCTAGCTTTCCATCCAGACAGCTCCACAGTTTGGGAATCCTTCAGAGAATTTAACTGGAAAGAAAAGGCCTCCTTTTCCTGTACTATAGTTTCCATAGTAGACTTCAGACTTTCACAAGCTGCCGAAAGATTCTGGTTGACGGATAAAAGTTTCTTGTTCTCACAGAGAAGATGCTCGTTCTCTTGAGACAGCAAATTTATTTCAGAGCTCTTTTTTTCATCGACTTCTGCAAGAGAATTTATCAGGTCATCTCTTTCTAAATTTATAGATTCTATGCTCTGTTTCAGCTTTTTGTTTTCTTTCAGCATCTCTTTGCGGGATATTAGCGCTGCTTGCAGCTTTCTTTGCATCTGCTCTTTGGAGATGGATTCTTCCATCCTTGTATTAGTCTGCAGAATTTGCTCCTTCAGATCGACTATCGTGTTTTCTTTTTCAGTGCAACTTTTGCAAACTTCCACTGGTGGTATTATTGCACCAGAAATGTTTCCAGAGCGTTTGCCAATTGGCTGTGTGCTGTCACTTTGCGTTAATGCTTCATCTTCCTTTTGAAGGCTTTTCAACTTTGATTTAAGATCAAATATTTCTGCATTGGCTTTCTCTAATTGTTTGATATATGAATCCATTTCTTCTTTAACTTGATTAAAGGATTTCTGAAGTACTTCTGCTTCCTCTTGAGTTCCTGTTAACTTACTTTGCAATGTAGCAACATCAGACTCCAATGACCTTGTATTTGCCTCAAGTAAATCCTGCACCACTGCTAGTCCTTTATCTTTTTCTAACAATGCTTCCCTTGCCAACATTACTTCTTCTTTCAGCTGTTCAATTTCTGCTTCCTTTGTCCTCTGGGCTTCACAAAGTGTTTCCTTTTCATGGTTTATCTGTTGTAGAATCAGCTGGGTGCTTTCAACCTCTGTTCCTGATGTCTCAACCTTTTGCTGAAGACGACTAATCTCAGCCGCCATCTTTTCTTTGTCTATTTTAAATTGATCTAATTGTTTCAATGTACTTTTCAAGTTGATAATTTCATCTGTATTTCCTTCTTGCTCAGCCAACAGTTTCTGCAATTCATCCTTCAGCATTTCTCTTTCATCTACCAACTTTGTATTTTCCAAGCTTAATTTACTGAACTGCGATTCTCTCTCTTGTGCATTCAATCTTAGCTCAGATACAGTATTTTCCAACTGTTCCTTTTTATTTAACTCTTGCAAAATACTTTCAATTTCTTTTCTTTGCCTCTCCACTAAACAATCTTTGCTATCTAGCTGCTCCTGGTGAAAACAAATCTCCTGCTGTAAAATCTGCACTTGTTTTCTACTTTCTTCATTCATTTTGCATACGGTTTCATACGCGTTTTGCAAATCGAAATTCTTTACCTTTAGAAGCTCTAATTCTTTTAAAACAAGACTGAGTTTTTCAAACAAATTGTCATGCTCACCCTTGCTTTCTATATCAATATTTTCCTCACCGCATAAAAGTGATGCATGGACATTATTATGCACAACTGTGTTTTCAGAATGTAATCCATCACCTTGTGCGCTTGCATCAGTCCTTGAACTGTCATTAACACTAATTGATCCGCGAGGCTCCAAAGGATAAACAATTTTTTCTTGTATCCTTTCAAGGCACAACGTTAACGTTTCAACTTTTTTTTCCAAATTTGAGTTTTTTTCCTCTAAGTATTTTATTTTCTCACCCATTGAATCCTGAACTTGAGCAATGTCAACTTTCTTTTTATGAATGGTTTGAAGATATTCTTGGCAGGTGTTCTCTTTTTCAGACAGACTGCGTTGTAACGCAAGAACCTGTTCTTGCAACTCTTTGAGGTTGGTTTCTTTTTCTGTTAGAGTTTGGATCAACTCGCTTTCTCTCTCGTCCTTCTGCATGGCTTCCTGTTTTATATGTTCTATGAGCAATTTAAGATCTTCATTCTCTCTCTGACTACTCTCCAATTTACATTTAAGCTCTTCAGCAGCGTCTCTCAGTTCTGCAATTTTCATGTGTTCATTACCTATTTCGTCTTGTTTGCTTCTCTCAATTGTTTCAATCTTTTGCATTAAATCTTTTCGAACAACTAGCGACGCCTGCAGCTTCTTTTTCAAATTATCTTTTTCTTTGCTGTACTTATCCAGCTGAAGCTGCATGAGATCCTTCTCACTTACTAGACTGCTTAAAGTAGTCTCCCTCTCTGTAATTATGCTTTGAAACTTTTGCAACTCTAATTTGCAGGCCTGGAGTTCTTCAGAAAGCCCATTTCTTTCTGACACTGTAGCAGATTGTAAATGCTGAAGCTCGGAGTTTAAGGCGTTTTTCTCTTCGGAAAATCTGAGCATTTCCCTTGACATTGATTCCATGACCTGCGAAATAGAGGCATCTTTTTCATTTATCTGGCCACTTAAGGCGGTGATCAGATCTTTCTGTTGATTCAGCTGTACATTCAAATTTTGGATGAAAATATCTTTGTTGCTGGCATCTTCTAAAAGTTCCCGCACTCTGTTCTCCTCCTTATCCAGTGTCTGGTAACATTTTTCAAGATCGGCCTTTGTAAATGTTATCTCCTCTTGAAGGGTGGCAACATTTGCACTTAGTTCTCTAATCTCATTATCTTTTTCCTGAAGCAGGTGCTCCTGTTGATCATGTTTAGCTTTCAAAGCCACTGCTTCCTCAACAAGTGAATCTTTTTCTTTCATATAACGGTCTCCCGCCTTTTGTAAATCCTCCTTCAAAACTTTTATGCTTTTCTCAGATGACATAATCAGTTTTGATTTCTGATTAATTTCTAGCTCTTTTGCCTCTAGGTTTTCACTTAAAGCTGCCAAGCCTGACTTGAGTTTCAAAGCTACTGAAAATTTAGAAGAAAGCTCTTCTAGCTTGCTTTTGTAATCAGAACGACTGTCAAACAACCCGCACTTGGGAAGATTCTCATCACACAATATGCATAACTGTCCTTCTACAAATTGCATATCTTTATGCATAGTCTCTATTACATTCTCTTTCATTTGTATTTCGTTTTCTAAACTGGAATTTTGTTTAGTAAGCACACCATTTTCCTCTATAACCTTAAGAAATTCACTTTCTGATTGTTGCTGCATTTCAGTAAGCTTCTCATCTAGCATTTTTATTTCTAGTTTTAATGCACATATTTCTTCAGCTTGTCCACTAACCTGCTTCTGAAGATCTGCATTTTCAGTCTTCAGCTGTAGAGTGTTGGAACATAGCTTTGCTTCAGAATCCTTTATGTGGTAAGCAAGTTTTTCCTTAAGGTCTGCAACAAGATCTGCTTTCTCTGTTAACTGTTTTTGCAAGTTTGCTATGAAGCTCTCCTTTTCTGACAGCGCGGTTTGCAACTCATTTTCAAAACTCAATTTTTCTTCATTTGCCAACTGAACCTGTAACTCGAACTTTTCCTTGTGAAGGGCTTGGTCTTTAAGAAACTTTGAATTTAGCTGGTCAGCGTCAGATTTAATGTTTGCAATCTGCTGAACCTGAAATCTACATTGCTCTTCAAGATGCTGAATAAGTGAGTTCCTCTGCTCAAACTCCTTAGTAAGCACATGCAGCTGTGATAACGTTTTCTGGTGGTCTTCTTTTAGAGACTGTATCTCTAATTCCATAGCCTGTACCAAATGCTGTTTTTGAGATATGGATTCATCTTTCTCTTGGATTGTAAATGATACATTTTTTAAGTCAAATGAAGATTTTTCTAACTCTTCTCTCAGACGGTCGACTTCATTAGAATAGTCTAGAACACTGGTCTCTGCAATGCGCAAGCAATTGTCTTTTTCACGTGAAGAGTTTAGAAGTTGGGAAATCTCATCTTCTTTTACAAGCACAGACTTCTCAAGTTCGCATTTACGATCATGCAATGATGCAAATTTCTCCTGCAAGTTCTGTATTGCATTTGCCTTGTCCACTATCAATTGTTCCGAGTCTCTTAACCTGTTCGTAAGTTCTTGTAATGCCCTCTCCTTTTCCAATAGGGACTCCTCATTTTCCTTCTTAAAAATATTTAATTGAATCAATTCTTGATTCTGATTTGTATTTCTATTTTCCAATTCTGAGAGCTTTAGCATTAGGGATTCACACTGCCCCTCCTTATCCACAAGCTTTTGTTTAATTGCATCACAGTCTAATATTAACTTCTCTACCGTTTTGTCTTTTTCAGTTAGCAGGGTTTTATATTGCTCACTTTCAGTTAATAAACTTTCTACCTGTTTTTTCTGACCATCTAATGTTTCCTGAAGGTTTACAAAACTATCAACCTTCATCTTTAACACTTCATCCTTAGAGGCGAGGGCTATATTTAATTCATCTACTCTTTCTTTGAGGTGTTTGATTTGACAGTGGAGGTCTGAAATGACCTCCACATGCTCAGCTAATTGAACCTTTACCAATTGCCCTTCCTCACTTTTATCCATGTACAACTTGACCTCCTGAGTACGATTCCTAAGTTCCGATTCCTGATCTCTAATTTTCTGCTGCAGCTGCGCACTTTCCGAAACTGAAATCTGCAACTCATTCTGAAGAGCTGAAATTTTCTGTAGGTAATGGCTTTCCCCTTCTAGTCTTTTCTCCGTTAGAAGAATCAATTCTTCTTTCTGGCGAATAAGTGCTTCATTATTTTCAATGGTAGTCATCAATGCCCGCTTCTCTGCAAGAATTGTATCAATTTGGTCTTTCAAAGATAATATTGTATGCCCCTGCTGTGATAAATGTGAGCTCAAAACACTGTTTTCTTCAGTCCTGCTTGCCAAGTTATTGTTGACTAGCTCAATATTACAACACAGCTTTTGGTTTTCGCTCTTTAAACTGTCTAACTGCTTTTGTAATGAGTCAGCTTCTAGCTGGCTTTGTAACACCTGTGATTGAAGACTATCGCAACGTATTTCAAGCGTAGCTATTAAAGCTAATCCTGCCTCCTTTTCTCCTTTTAATTTTTCTACTTCGGAATAAACACTGTCTAGGCTTTCCTGTAATGTTGCATTCTCCTCTATTTTTTTATTAACCTCCTGTTGCAGTTTGTCCTGATCTAATTTGTTTCTCTGAAGTGCTGAATTTAACTCTGCAATCTGCTGGGAAACTTGACTTTTTTCCACTCTAAGATTCTGTTCTTCATTCCGTGAAGCTGCAATGCTAGCTTTCCATTGTTCTATTTCAGCATGCTGTGTGCTAATCAATCTTTCCTTTTCTTGCAAGGCTTGCTTCTCCCTTTCAACAGCTGTAGTCAGTTCTTCAATTTGCTTTTCCAGGCTTATGTTTTTCTCTACACTTCTCTCGTGACTCTGACGTACAGTATTGTATTCAGCATTCTTGGCTTCAAGTGCAGCAATGTTCTGCTGAGCACACAACTCTGACTCCTTTAATTGATTCTGAAGAACCTGTATCTGATTTTGTAAACTGAACGAGACCTGCTGTTCCTCAGATAATTGTTTTTTTAAACTAATGCACTCTGTTGCTTTGTCTTCCAACTGCTTAGAGATCACACAATCTCTTTGTAAACTCTGCTCAGAAATGTGACGTATTTGTGACTGCAGTTCCTCTTTTTCCAACAAAAGCTGGTGCAGAGAGCTTTTCTCTTCAGTTAGTAACATCTCCGTATTGGTCGTTTTCTCTTGTAAGTCTTGCAGGGCTTTATTCAGTGATAACACATCGCAGTCTCTGGAGTTCAATTCCTTTAGCAATTGATCTCTCTCGCTATGCAACTGTTGCTTTTGTTGCTCCAAGTCCAGAAAGCTTTTTCTGAATTCTTCTGCAGAACTTAGATTGGCAGCTAAATTGTTGTCCTTTTCCGCAAGGGTTGTTTGAAGATTCTTGTTTAGCTCACGGAGTTCATTATTCACTTTGTCTAGTTTATCAATGCTTTCCAGTTTCTCATCGAGTTCCTTCTGAAAGTTTTGCAATATCTCGTCAAGACCTTTCAGCTTTTTTTCTCTCTCCTCGAGTGTTTGCTCTAGAGATAAAGCATTTTCTTCTTTGATGTGCAGCTCTTTTTTTAGATTATTATGACACTGCTTTTCTTCTGCAAGTTCTTTTAACAGTTTTTCAAGCTCTTCATCCTTTTTGGATATAGCAAGAACCAAGGTGTTATATTGCTCTTTTGCCAACTTCAATTCGCTTTCAACACTTTGCTCTTTCTGACTTTTTTCCGCTAGCAAACCGGCTATTTTTTTGTTTTCTGACACGTAGTTTTCTAATTCCATTTTTAAGCTTTCCATTTCCTTTCCGTGTTTTATTTCCGTTTCTGCAAGCCTTGCAACAGATGCCTCAATTTGCTGCTTAAGTGATGCAATCTGCGTCGAACACTCCGTGACATGATTATTGTGTGAAACAGACTGCGTTTGAATCTCTGAACGAAGATTTTTAATTGTGACGCCATTTTCGTTGATTTGTTGAATTAATTCCTCTGCTTCTTTAGATTTGGTCTCACTGAGGCACTTGGCATTATTTAACTCTATGTCAATCTCCCTAAGCTGCTCTGAGAGGGAAGACATTTTGAAGCTTGTTTCTTGCATGTCAGCAGTTTGTGATTCTCTCAGATGGTGACATTCCCTCTCTGCTTTTGAAAGTGTATCTGACATCTCTCGCATTTGGTCATCATTAAAGTGAATTTGTTCCTTCAAAATGACCACTTGCTCATTGTATTCAGCCAAACTGGAAGAGAGAGAAGTCAGTTCCTTATCTTTTTCTTGCAGAATTTCTTTAAGTACATCCATTTCTCTCTCACACCTTTGCAAATCATAAATGAGTTGTGACCGCTCCTCCAGGTGACTCGTGTTTAGTCTATCCAGTTCTTCATTCGTCTGGTCAAGGTCCAATTGCATTTTTTCCAAAAGTGAATCTTGTTTTGTTAACTGAAAAAGAAAAAAAAACACAAAAGTTTGAAAGTACACAATAAGTCTATGCTTAAAACAAGAAAATCCAACAACAAGCAAATACTTGTTAACATGATGATATTTGTGATCTCTGAAAAGAGATTACTACTTATGCTGCTAATTTACTGAAAAAAGTTAGGATAAATGTAGCGCTTTGCGGATATAGAAGACAGTCTACTATGTGTTCCAGCATACGCAACCCTACAAACCACAACCCTTACCCGTTCTTTCAACGCAGACACTTTTTCAGTCAATTCCTCATTGGACGTCTTCAGTGCAGCGCCCTCGGTTTCTAAGACAACCTGATTTTTTTTGGCCTCTTCAAGCTGGATATAGCAGGTAAGTGGGAAAAGAAAAATCAGCATTTTATAAAGTAATAAAATTTACTATGCATAGATATCAGACAAGATTTGTTTATATCTTTCACTTTATTCATGCATCCTCCTTTAAACCTGAGACCTAGATTTTTTTTCCCCATGTTTAAACTGATGGTGAGCCGAGTGTACAGTTACTGTTAAAGTAAAAAACAAAAAACAGTTAAAATACTTACCTTATACTGAGTCGGTTGATTATAGTTGCAGCATGAGCTGTGCTGTAATTAGCTGGCTCGTGATGATTCCCCCGATGCTTCTCACAGCGCTGGCTGACTGGCAGCCAGAGCCGCAGCTCCTCCCGCCCTGTAACACCATGGGTGTTTCGGGGCTTAAACATAATCATGTTCATTGCGGGGGCCAATGAGAACACTCCCTGCACTGAGCGTGATGATGGAAGAGGCCGGTGAAACAGGAAAAAAGAGCCGTGCGCTGGCTTCTCAGTCAGCCAGTGCGCTGTGCAGGAGGCACCAGGGCAAGCGTCAGGAGTCGGCTAATTACAGCAGAGCTCATGCTGTGACTGTAATCAACCAGCTTTGTATAAGGTAAGTATTGTAACTGTTTTTTGGTTTTTTTTTTCTTTCTACCTTAGGTCTACTTAAAGAAGTAATGCCTCATTTGTCCAAGGGATTTGAAAGGGGGAGATATTTACTGGTCAGAGTTTTACTCTAGCGCTGCCTCCTGCTGTCAATACCAAGCCAATCTCTTCTGCTGTGCGAAGATCTGCAATCCGCTGAACTTCCTGTTCAAACTCAAATCAGTGAGCATGCTTAGATTATTCTGCTTCTGAGCATGCTCACCTCAGTGAGTTTGAAGAGGATTGCACAGCAGAAGTGGTAAGCTTGATAGTGGCAGCAGTAAGCAGTGCTAGAGAGTAAAACCCTGATTGGTAATTATCTCCCAATTGCAAATCACCCCTTGATCAAGTGAGCCTTTACTTCTCCCTTAAAACTGTGGTATGGAGTTTAAGGTTCCAAAAGCAGTTTATCTTTATCACAAGATCTTTGTATACGATAATGTTCTAATTAAAATTATATTATGGAAATAAATGATGAACAATGGGGTATAGAGCAATTACGCGGGGCACTGTTATTTCCATTTGGTCTGGTTTAACACCAACCTATGCAAGGGTTAATAAATTACCTGTAGATCCGTCTGTTCTAGCTTTTCGGACAGTACTTTAGTTTGGTCCTGTTTCTCCTGCAGGGTATTCTTTAATATTGCCAGCTGCTGTATTTTTCCTTTAGCATCCAGCATCATTTCTTCTTTTTCCACAATTGCGTTTTCAAGGAACGTATTTCTGTCCGTCAATCTTCAATAGATAAAAGAAATTAAACTGAAGTCACACATGTTAGAAAAAGAAAAAAGAAAAAAAAATGTTCCAGTTTCCATCATTAATGATCCACCGCTCCGGAAATAATCAAACACAACAATAAAAGACCCTTTATAAAAAAGGAATATAATCTATTCATGAGCAATGGATACCCTTTAAGCTGTTCATTTAGGGTGGACGCGAGATTTTGATGTTTATCAGTCTCTCGATTCTGCTGCTGACGAAGCTGAACAAGTTGCGTCTGCAAACGTTCATTCTCATTCTGAAAGAAAACAGCTCTAAGTTACTGTTCGGTCAAATGTTTCCCCTGATAACACATACACGTCTTAAAGGAAATGTAGGCATGTGAAACCACTACTAGAATGTGTAAATATCCAGAAATTCAGAGAACTTGTGCTAGACCCACCACCTAAAGTAACAGTCAAATGAAATTTCATTGAAGATTGTAATGTGTGTACATTCAAATCCCCAAATGCTTTAATACTCCACACGTCCCCCGTCACGATGTAAACAATTTGTATAAAAGCACAAACGTAGTAAAAGCAAAATATCTTCAAAATGTCGTTTATTCCATGACTAGGTACACGACATGTTTCGAGCCTATGGCCCTTTATCGTGTTACCTACTCATGGAATAAACGACATTTTGAAGACATTTTGCTTTTACTCCATTTGCTGTTTCAACTGAAATTGACATAAACTGTACACAACACACACAACAGCATAAAGGGACCATTAACACCAGGAAAGGAAATTTGAATTCCTGGTTTTTATTACTTGGTGTTTTCTGTCTCTCTCTCTCTGTGGATCGCAGCCATCTTTCATAAAGTGGGCTTTCTGCTTTTAGAATGTTAAAGGCTCCATTAGGCTGAGGTTTGTATACTTAATAGATACAAATGGCTGCAATACACAATAGGAAAAGCACACATATTTCAATACAAACCAGGAAGAGAACTATACAAGTACAATATTGGGAAAAAATGCCATACCAAGCCAAATAGGATTTTTTTTTTTCTGGTGTTAGTAGTCCTTTAAGATTAAAAAAAAAAAAGCTACGGTACTTTAATTGGTCAGAACAGCACTAGAAAACTTCTAATGGAAGACTTTGCTGGTGTGAAAAAAAAATTAAACTATTTAACGTTACAATAGAAAACAAACCCCTATTTATATAGAGTTATATTGAACTGAATAAATCTGTATATTACCACTAGATGATGTTGTTCTGTTGTTGCCTAAAAAATGAACATCTTCAGAAGCTGGCAGTGTGTAAGAAAGGTCCCAAGCATTATTAAAATTATTATCTTAATCTCTCCACTGTTTCAAATCTCAGAGGCAAAACTCATTAAACTCGGAAAGACCGCTTTGGGTCTTTCCGAGTTTAACCAGAGAAATCTCGCATTGTTCTCGTGAGATTTTTCGAGAACGAGTTTTTCTATCTTTACTTTTCAATTTTTTTTTCCGATGGAAAGGTAGCCATAATTTACATTAGTAGCGTGGCTCTCTTTCCGTCGAAAAATTCTGAAAAAAATCGGTATTGAACAACTCGGTCTCGAAAGAAATCTCCCGAAAACAATGCGAGATTTCTCTCGGGGAAACTCAGAAAGACTCAGGGCGGGCTTTCCGAGTTTAATAATTTTCACCCTATAGAGTTGTAAATTGAATGATAGCTGTTGAGCCTATGGCTAAAATTCCCCATCTGATAATGTTAATACACACCACAAACACGTGTAAGAAAGGAAGTGCAACTGCAAGCCACTCACACAGTTAAAGCCATAAAAAGATGTGAGTAGGAGACAACTGTTACTATCCCATCACAACCAACACAATCATTCGGTAAAGGGTAGAACAGACCTGAATTAAAGGCAGAGAATCTTCATCTACATCAAATGTAACCTGTATTAAAAGGCTTTGTTACAAGACCCAACAACGATGAATGTTTACTCTGTGTGTTACCATTAAAAGCTTCTACAAACGTTAACACAACCTCATCATTGATAAGCATACAAATACATTTTGAAATGGCTTTCCTTATATGCTCTCTCTCATTTTTAGCTGCAATAGTATCTTCTGAACAAAGGAAGTTTTAATCAAGGTCTCTTTTTTTTAGACTTCAAAGGTATTTGGTTAAATGACTGCGATTTACCATCTCTCCACCCCATGCAACCGCTGAGCTCATCTTCAGACAGATACATAAAGCAGTTCAGCAGAAGGTAACCGCTGCAGCCAGCAACCATTGTTAAAACTATGCCCTCTGGGGGGCGCTACTACTAAAGATAAATCTATTTTAAAAAATAAATAGGAAAATGCAGCTAGAATTGATGGGTGGTTAGTAATCAAGCTCCACAAAAAACATGATTGGTTTTACTTGTATTGCTGCAGGCTGTTACCGTTTCACCAGAGTATGGTTTCGTTTTTTTTTTACTTTACTTCCCATTTGCATTACTGCTTCTGCCAGTGGATGATTTCGGTAAAATAATAATCTTAGGGAATCTTTTCTTCTGGTTTGCTTACTATTTGCAAAGCTTTTCTTTCGCAGAAACACGCAGTCACCCCACTCCATGGTGAAAAAAAAAAACTCCTATACTATTTTAGGTTGTACTAATGGAATAAACATTTGTGTAAATATATATGTATTTTTTAAAAATGTACCTTTATACAGTGTTTCTCTCTGTTATCTTCCCTGTCAGCCTGACTTTTCTTTCTTGAGTCGGGCGATGACGATTGACATTATAGCTCCTCCAATCAGATCCCTGCTAGATCATAATTTAAGGGATCTGATTGTCAGCGCTATAATGTCAATCATTATTTAGCCCCGGCCACCTAACACTTGGGAAAGAAAAGTCAGTCTGACAGGGAAGATGACAGAGAGAAACGCTGTTTAAAGGTACATTTTTTTTAGAATACATTTATATTTACAAAAACATTTATTTCATTAGTACAACCTCAATTAGTATTAGTGTTTTGAGGCGACAGGTGCACTTTAATTGAAAGAATTCCTTAAAATTTACTAGCATGGGGTGGGGGAGACCAGGCAAGCAGTTTACCATTCTAGAAAGGATTCTTGTTCATCTAAGGTCTAAACTTCTTTTTCTGTTGAATTCTTGCAGTTATTAGCGCTTGTCTTATAAGAGAGAAAGAAATTAACCAAATGGTGCTTCTGCATGTCAACATATTTGTTTTAAAGGGTCAGTGGTACCAGAATTTAAAAAGAAAAAAAAAAATTGCTACTAGGACTGGGGTGGATGGTATTCTTATAGAGTATTTATAAATATGTCTGTAATTAAATTCCTGGTTTTCATTGGGTTGTCTTTTCTCTCTCTCTCTCTCTCTACTGTGGTTTGCAGCTGAATTCAGTCTTTCCAGAGCCCTTTATGAATATCTATTATCGAAATTTCCATAAGAAACAACAGGATTAGGAGGGGGCTTGTTTAGATAGAAAGATGGCTGCGACCACAAATGAAGGAAAACAAACTCAAAGATATATAAATCGGATGATCATTTGAACCAGTACCATGTAAGAATAACTGCCATCTAAACGGGAGATTGTTTTTTTCCTCTCTCTGGTTTTGTCCCTTTAACAATAAAGATTGGTGTGAAAGGTACTAGTAATCCCAACTGCTCATATTCCCATCTTGTGCACAAAACAGCATTACTACAACACGGGTGTCAAAAAGATCTTGTGAAACCACTCAATGTGCTGTGTTTACCTGGCTGAATTAACTCTCAGGGATACGATTAGTAGCATACATACCTGTAGAGATTCAATCCTAACTTGAAGTTGCAACCTGTCCTCTAACTCTTGGCATTTTTCTTCCAAGGTCATTATCTGCTCCTGCAGTTGGTTCCTCTCTAATTCAAGGTCTTCCACCACTGCCCGTAATCCTACAATAGAATATTATAATTAATAAGAATGCAAACTTCATCTCAACTTACTACGTCCAAACTGCTGAGTGCTACGCAAAACTGAAAAACTCATTTTTATTTAAGTACATTTGCAGAGGCGGGCTAAACAAAAACCAGCAAAATATAAAAACGCACATGCTAAAAAGTTCTAATCCAAAAATAACTGAAAAGCATTCCTGTTTAAAATAGCAAAATACTGCGCGAGTCTAGACTGATTACAAATAAGCAATTCAGCATGTTTCTATTCTGTGTTTGACTTTAAATGGATGAGGTGGCAATCCTAGGGCAGCGGTCACACTAGCTATTTTTCAGATGAGCTTTTTGTAATTACGCTCATTATTGTCAGTGAAGCATAACACAATAGCTGTGTGGATTATCCCACAGGAAACAATGGACACCATTTTTCCTGGTCAGCTGAATAACGGCCAGTGTGACCATGGCTTAAATGCAGCTGGATGTTCTTTTGTTTGATATGAAGAGAATCAAATTCTTTTTTTTTTTTATTCAAAACTATATATTTTAGCTTGAGTAAGTTGTATTTGACAGATATTTCCTGAGGTTTTAGTCAAGATTATTATTTCTCAAAACACACTGAGCAGGGGCCTATACTAAAGAAAAATAAAGAAGCCATGTAGGTGGCAACTAGGTAAGTTTGAATCATTAGCCTCCATGTATTAGAATTGAGATACTCAGAAGCTGCTATACAAAGCTAGCAGTAATGGCGGTTATGCTTAGAACAGGGGACCAGTTTATGGCTTAGCGAGAAGGATCAGTTCCTGCCCGAGCGATGATTCATTCAAAATCTATTGCCATTAAAATAACAAGAAATCATTCTATTTTTCTCATTATTCCTTTACTGGAAAAAAGACTATTTTTTTAATATACACCTTGGCAAAGGAAAAGCTGAACAGTGACCATTCATGTACATAAATACATTTATTTATTTTTTTACTTGACATTTAAAAGAACCAGTAACACCCAAAAAATAAAATTTCCCATTTGGATTAGCAGCGCAGTGATTCATATACAGAACTTTGTAAATACATTCAAGGATTTTATTGCTTTCTGTCTGTTTTTATCTTTACAGATAGCAGCCATGTTGTCAAATAGAGTTCACCCAGTGCCATTGTTTCCTATGGCGCTTTAGTTAATAGACATTCAGGAAGTGTCAGGACATGCTCAATTTTTAAAGCTAAATATCCTACTTTGAATTCACTCAATGTATATTAACGATAAATGAATTTATGAATTTAAGGCATTTTATTTTCTTTTTTTTTTTTTTTTTGGTGTTACTGTTCTATTTAATTCAGATAAAGTAAAAGCATCCCCTACCTGTAAATAGGGCATGTTTTCCCTTTAGTGTGTTGCACTTCAAACCCACAACGTGTTAGAAACAGAAGAGGTAAGAAACAAATTACCAGACTGACATGGAACGCGGCACAAGACCATGAGCCAGACTAGGCAGTTCATCAAAGCTTGCACATGCCTTAAATTCAAAGCAAAAGGAATGAACGACAATGACATCACCAAAAATAAAAAACAAAATCACAAAATAAACATGTTCCACGGGTTAAGAACCAACAGGCAAACGGCTGTTATTGTGGAAACCGAATAACTGAACAAAATGTGAAATAAGTGATGCAGTGCATGCTTCATCCCTTGTAAGTCAAGCAGATCATAAAAGGGATTGATCAACTGTCTAGTGGGGGTCAGACCTGAATTAGGAGAACTGTATTCTGGCCACCAACCTCCCATATTCTCGCCCTCGATAGAGTCGATGCTGTCCATTGTTGTGTTTGGATCTTCAAAGCTCTTTTTGGTATATTCATAGTCATCCTAATTTTGAAAAGGAAAAATAAAACACATTGCTGAAATCAGTATGAGTACATGAAAAGGAGATTTATACTTACAGTGAAATAGGTTTCTCTCGTAGGGGAACACGGGAACAGTGTAAATATAGGTTTCTCTCATAGGGGAACACGGGAACAGTGTAAATATAGGTTTCTCTCATTGTCGGGACACGGGAACACTGGGTAAAAGGTACCTCCTGGCAGGATTCACCTTTTACCCAGTGTTCCTGTGATCCCCACGGCATAAGAGAACATTATTTTTTAAATATAAAAAGATATGGTGTAGGGCAGGTGCTAGTGATTAAAATGATTTGTTTCTTATTTTTGGGAGAATCATCATTCAGTTATTGGAGGTTCTAATTATTATTATTGGAAGCTCAAGGGACCAATAACACCACAAAATGAAAATACTCCCATTTGGATTAGTATGAAAGCACTTGTAAGAAAAAATTATCTTTGACATTAAAGTGCACCTGTCACCTTAAACTCTAAATACTAAATTAGGTTCTACTAGTGCAGCGGTTCTCAACTTGTGGGTTGCGACCCCGACTGGGGTCGCTCGACTGTCCCACGGGGGTCGAGAACCGCTGCAGCACCCGGAAGCGCCCGCAGGACCCTTCTTATAAGGGTTCCTGCAGGGTGACGTTGGCCGAAAACGTCACCACGTGACGCGCGTACGTGATGACGTTTGGCCAAAACGTCATCACGCAGTGCGGTCAGCGCTGGGGGTCGCCCTCAAGAAAAGGTTGAGAACTGCTGTACTAATGAAATTAACTTTTTATAAATATATATGTATTTTTAAAACCCTTTTTATATACAATCATATGCAAAAGTTTGGGCACCCCTATTAATCTTAATCAGCCATTTCAGTTTGATATATCTAACAACTGATGGACACAGTAATATTTTTGGATTGAAATGGTTTATTGTAGTAACAGAAAATGTGCAATATGCATTAAACCAAAATTTGACATATATATTCACTATATATATAGTGAAGAACCAGAGAGAGCGAAGTAAAGCATCCAACATCTGCAGACAAATCCTACGGAAAGCTTAATCCACATGAGAAAAAAAACCATACAAACAACTATCACAGAAAATAGGAGATTTTTCCATTTTCCAGAAATAAAATACGGGAAACACTGACCTGGTTCTTTGGGGTTCCCTTGATGCCTTTCTTTCTTGATGGTCGCATTTTCCCAAGGCCTCGACCTGCAATCAGCTCCTCCTCCAGCTCCTGCTGCCCTGAGTCCATAGCTGGATCGGAGCAGCCAGGAAAGAACCAGTCATCCTCAATCAGTTTTGTGCCACAGGAAAGCAGTTTTATAACAAAGCTCCACCAACCCACAAGCCTCAAACAGCAAACATACACCTTGGTCAGTTCCCCATTCAGGCCACTCTTAACAAGCGTTTAAATATGGCTGCTCAGCAGAGCTGCTTCAAGTGGCAGTAATGATGGACTAGTTGCTGGTAGAATTTTGTAAAAGTGACCAATTCTAAGCACATTAGTATGCTAGGAGTTTCACCACACGTGTTTTTACATCTTTCAGAATGCCTTGCGTGGTTCTTCATTAAGCTGTACTGCACTGCCAGCGCCACTCAAAAATACATATTCTGTGTGGTACGTCTGCCAGTACAATATAACGGGGAAAAAACGTGCAGCAAGACTCCTAGCGGTCGGTCCAGTGCCATAAAGCAATTCCAAGGGGGAGAAACATAAGTCTACATTTAATCATCAATAAGGGAATAAATAAGACATTATATATTTTTTCTTTCCTTATAATACAATATAGATTTGTAATATAAAAGGTGTTGTTTCTTGTTCCATAATTGCTATTATTTGCAGCATCTGATTTAGGACAGTCCCAGGGAATGGAACATCCCACCATCTCAATGGCTATTCTGGAGCCAGTCGGTACCTTTGGTAACAAGTTTTTTTTTTCAGTTTATTGTGAAACTGAAAACTACCTTTCTGCCCTCATGCTTTCACTGTATAGCATGGAGTGATATCCTAAGAGTTGTAACAAATTTTTCATTTCTAGGAATAGAATCTTAATCCAAACTTTTGGTCTCAATAGCTGATGCCCTCAAGTACACCAATCAGAAAGCCTAAGGTAGGATATTGGGCCATATCCATCTCTGCTATGCCCAGCACAAGAGATTGATAGCCATGTAATATGGTTTTTGTGCAGGAAGCATTATTGTATATCAGCAGGTTTACTAAAATGCTTTCCTTTACTTCAAGCGATAAAGAGTAACTGTTAAATTACTTTATACAAAATAAATGAAAGCAGCTTACTGTAAAATGCAACTATACAATGAAAAGACTACTGAAATATTACTCATTCTGAAAGTAGATACAGAAAGTAGAAAAGTCTGTATTCTTCAGAAATCTAAATACTATTCTGTAATTTTCATATGCCCTAGATAAGTAAGATATTATATATTCTACATGTATACAAGTCAACAATGTTATGTTATGCAGTAGAAGGCAACTTGTCCATAAACATTACTGTACTTTCAGCAGCTGAGATACAAAGTGTGTCAGATCTTACATTTGCCATATATTTTGTAACATGCACAATAAGAAACATTGAGGGGGTATTAGCAATGCACAGAAGATGACCGTGGATATTCTATCTGCATTTCAAAAAAGCGATTCTTTTAAGCGACTTTTTCTGAAGATTTCAATGCTTGTTAATTTCCGAAAGTTGCCGAAGTAAAATACACTGCAAACTGTAAATTCATCCCTTTATGCTGTGTATGCAAAAAACAACAAAGACATGTGGAACATATATTTGCAGTGAATCTTAACATCTAATTCCACGTCGATTCAGGTAACTGCGCAATGATACATTAACATTCCCATCTGTTTTGTGATCTGAGAAAAAATTCTATATATTAGTAGATCCGACAAGTATGCAGAATGCAAAATCTATTGGTAAAAGCAAAGGTAAAAGTCTAAATAAGTTGTGCACCAAAACAAAGGAATCTAAAAACAGGAACAGGTAGTGAAAAGGTCAGGCCAGCACTAACAATGAAAGAAAAATCGAGAAAAAGCTTGCCGAGATAAACTGATGTTATTGCAAGTGTTCACCAAATAGCCACATTGCCTCAATTATAATATCGCACTAAAAATAAAAGTATCCTTTAAATAAATGTGGCCAAGAAAGAAACAATGTGGAGGTGAGAAGAGCATAGCTGGTAACTCCTGGCCTTTCATAGTCAACAATAATGAATCAACTGAAAGAAGTCTAGCAGGTCTGTGATTAAGCCAGTGGCTCCCAGCCAGGAGGTCTGACCTATAAAAATAAATATCTTATTAGCGGAGCTGGATGGGAACAGATTTCATTTATTTGAAATGACATCAGCCGAGCGCTGCCAAATTGCATTTTATTTTTATAATAGATTTTTTATCTCAATCTTACATAATAGGTGCTTATAAATATAGTCAGGGTTATGATACCTTGAACAAGCAGAGCAAAAAAAAAAAAAAAAAGTTTATGTTACTAGGAAGACGATCCCTATGGCGGCTTTCCCTAATTTTCAAGTGGCCAAATGGGGGTAACAAGGCTCTTGCGGGCTAGCCTTTTGAGTACAGTAATGGTAAAAACATACATAAGGGTGCAACATCCTTGACAATCCATGTAATTTAGGCAAGTCATTGTGACTTTGTCGCCTCCAATGGGACTAGAGATTCCAGCACTGCACCAAGGAAGAATTTCCTTTATAACACACTAAATGCTAGAGTGCAAACAGCCGTTGGTGACGTACACCTTGAAGCATGCCTTGCATATCAAAGATCAATACTGGAAAATATGGCTGCACACATACATATTTAAACTACTTTTACACTGATTACAAACACTGGTGGGTTACATTTATGATTCCATTCTCTGTAAAACACTACTTTGATTTAGGCATGCCAGATTTACTTGTAAATCTATGAAGGTTAATGGGTATTGCCAGAAGGCTATTCCAAGAGATTTATTTGCCATAAGCTCTTTCTGGTGCAGAGATGAACAACAGATTGTAGAAAATGTAAAATATGGCTTTGTATTCTCTAGAAAAGAGGCCATTGAGGGAACAATCACAATTTCAGGATTTGTAGTCTGCACAAATCACACTTTTGCTTTAACAAATAGTAGGCTATCTGAACTAATATTAAGGTCACTCCTACTACCAAGACACCAGTCCCCACAAGGTTAATATTCAAGGCCAAATAACATAGGGAATTGAAAGGCAAACAGGTACTTGCAGGTTTTAGTCTAGTTAAGAATTTCTGCAGTACACCTGACATCCAAAATCATGCAGAGGAAACAGCCATTAGTTTTGTTACATTAGTGATGTGAAGGGAAAAGAAATTAAAAACAAACCAGATTTATTATAACGTTAACAGAAAACAGGCCACCGGGACAGCTAGTGTCAAACTGCTGACCGTTTCCACCACAAGATAAGGCTCTCCGGGGAACGCAGCAGCAGTATGGGGACTAACTGGCAAAGCCAAAAGTAACCTGCATGCACAAAACTGATGGGAAACCATGTTCTTGGTGGCTGAACAAATCACAGTGCAGGGTAGAAGAGTGGAGGGTAGAAAAGCTGAGCACTCAGCACAGGTTAACAATGGGCAAGAGAAAAATAAAACAAAGAGTGAAGAAGAGAAAGAGAGGGTGAAAAAAACAAAAACAGAAACACCAATCATGCCGCACAATAAAATAAATAAAATGAAGATAAAATAATTCAGGAAGAAGCAGCGTTTGGCTCTCTAGACTCGTCCTCAGCTTTCTCATTCATTTGCTAGTGGGGCTTTAATTCTGCTAAACCATAAAGAGAGGAGTTTAACAGCTCTAACAATGGTGCAGTACACATCTAGGTCTCTTCTGATCCCAATAAACAGGGCTTGTGAGAATGTCAAGTTGCTTTAAACAGTACACATAAATCAGTTAGATTGTAAACTCGACCGGGGCAGGGGACCTCCGTCTTTTTCAGTGTCACAATGACGTATCTACAAGCTTGTTTGTGATCTATTGAATTTGCACTTCATTTCCCCCTCTTTGTCTATACTGTGAATCTATTGTAATAACGTTAAGCACTGTGATACCTTCTAAAGTTGTCTACATAAAACTTTCAGGGTTCTGTATTCTGCAATTCCTCACTGAAGTTTGTCTATTAAAGGAACAATCTGGCCAAAAATTAAAAAAAATACCTTTATTTGTTAATTGCTAACTGATCAAATGCAGTTTATTGTCAATTTAATAAAAAATATAAATAAAATTCTTACCTGTAAAGAAGTGCTGTACAGCGCTGCCATGTTACAGACTCCATCTTGAGACTCTATGGCGTTTTGAATCACTCATTCCCTCTAAGAAGCGCAGTCCTCTCCGGCCACGCTCCTAAATAAGCCTCGCGTCGGCATTTCTTATGACATGGGAAAGTGTACACATCATCCAGGGAGGACGCATTGATCCCGTGCATGCTCTCCATGTGACGACTTCTAGGAAGTGGGGATTCATTAGGAGTGCGGCTGGAGAGGATTGCGTTTCTTAGAGGGCAAGATTCGGGACGCCGTAGACTCGCAAGATATAGTTTACAACACGGAAGTTCTGTACAGCACTTCTTTACAGGTAAGATTTTTTTCTTTACATTGGTAATAAATTGCATTTATTAAAAGTTAGTTATTATCATAAATAAAAGGCGTTTTATTTTTTGGCCAGACTGTTCCTTTAAGCCAGTGTTTCACTGGAGTCTAGCGATAGGATTTAATTTTCCTTGGGTAGTGGAATCTGTCGGGCAGAATAACCTATTCAGGGCTTATGTAGGGTTTTATATTTTTGGCATAAACTAAGTTAGGATTGCTGCGTTTGCCAAGAAGGAACAGGCAAAACATCTCCCATGAAAAAATGATAAAAGTGCTTTAAATTTTATAAATGAGTTTATAAATGGAATAAGATAATTCACCTTCTCTGTCCTCTTCTATCTGTGCCATCCTGAAAGCTAGGACAGACTTTTCTTGCCTTGTGTGCTCCTGCTCTTCTTCTTCTTCAGCTTCTGGGCTCATATCATTCCACTCCAG
>WMED01000241.1:9370-39522 GCA_019650415.1 Pipa parva
TAGATAATGTGGAATCTAAAATACCTAAGTAAACTTTAATAAGAGAAATGTTGACATGAAAGAAGATCTTGCAGTGTAGAAAAAATACTTACATCCTTTCTTCAATGAATCACGTATCATGATCTACCTTTCACCCTCCCCAGACACAATTTGCCCCTTTCCTTCTATTGTGCATATATGCTTATCCAGTTTGCGCTTCATATATTCTACACAATTTCAACCCCATTTCTGCTAATCCACACTTGGAATTGCTATTCCTTTAACATTCTTCCTTGTGCATTTCCTTGATCCAATAAAGCATCTCTTTGTAAACAACTCTCTTCTTTCCATGAATACTTTTCTTAAATTTCACTCAGTTTGTAATTTGATATTTTGTGTGGTGTCTTTCTGTACAGTTGCTCTCCAATTACCTTTACGCCAATGTTACTGTTTAGAAGGATGGTGTTTGTCTTTCGCTCTATGTAAATATATGGCTCCTTCAAAAATGGCAACTCAACTGTCTGGTAGTCCACCTGTGAAAAGGAAAGTTTGACTTTATTTCAATTTAAAAAAAAAGGCCAACAGAGGATGCACTGAGGAGTATATACTGTATAGAATTGTATGAGGAGTTTTGTAAACAATAACTAATATGATACATTTTAAAATAGCTTACATTGAACTATGAAATATAAAATAAGAAGCCAAGAATGATAATTATAGAAGGCCTGGTCAAGCTACAGTACCAAAATACTACTACTGTAGATATTATTTTAATTGTTTAATGTCAATTAAGTAAACATTCTCACCATCACCACCCAGTCTTGCAGTAGATGAACCACAGCATCACCGATAAGAACAGTCACTTCTTTGGTCCAGGAAACACCCCGCAGACCACGGTCATCATTTGTGACATGGATACTGCAATATAGTTTGTAGGTTACAAAGCATACACTCTTCTTTTCAACGCTACAAGCACATATAAAAAATAGAGATGAAGATATATCTTCATCTCTGCTTCAAGCCGTCCTGCTTTCTCCGTGCACCCGCACACTCATTACAAAGTTGGAGATTGTAGCGGTTAGTATTACATTGTATCTCATATAAAAAATAGACCTACAAAATTCAGGTCTGCTTGCGCTCTGTGTCCGTGATCCAAGATTCTTTTTTTTTTTAAAAAATGGAAAATTAATAGGCAGCATTAAGTAAAATAATAATATTTATAAATTTCCCCCAGACCCACAGTGCATGTTAGAATATTCGGAAAATTAAAAAATAATCACCTGAAGTCTCCTCCTTCACAATCTTCACTCAGCACATAAGTGCAGCTGCCCTGGAAGTGGTACATCTTTCCATCAAATGTTCTGTAGTGTGGGTCACCAAATGCAATGCAGGTAGCAGGGTGAGGGATGCAATGCGGGCAGCACATTCCAGGAATTAGTGCAGGGGTTTCCTCCTAAGGAAAGAAAAGTGGATTAGTCTCTGCCTCTTTAACATGTACAAGGCATAATACAAGTCATCTAGTTCTAACACTCACTGCAGAGCAAGAAACTTGGGGACACCTTTCACTGTGACAGTGCACTTCTCCAGAGACACAGGTACAGGCTGTACATTCATCCACCTGCCAGTGTTCATTGGAGAGGAACCTCTGACCTTGATACAAGCAGGAGACTGCTGAAGCTATATAGAAAGTTGGCACAGGATTAGTCATGATACTTTATAGCAGAAATGTAATAATGAAAACGTAGTTATAAAATTTCAAATTAAAAATAAAAATTATTGAAACAAAAAACATTTTGGTTTTAGTGTTTGGTTTTGAAATTTAACCTAACAAATTTTGGGTTCTAGACCTCTTTAAGTAATTGCCCATGTTGATGAATTTGCTATAGGAATCCGCTGTTGGAGAATTCGATAGTCGAATTCTCACTTTAGCCAATAACCCCCATAATATCTCCAAATATATTAATTGCAATACAAAAAAAATGTTATATACTTGTTGACCTGTACATTATGTAACATTCAGTATGTTGGTTTAAAATGTACCTGTCACCTCAAAACTCTATAAGGGCCTAATTCACCATTGTGCGAAGTGAGCCGCGAAGCCATCGGCTCACTTCGCAAATGGTATTATGTGCCCGCTGATGTCCTGCACGCGGACATCATTTTGTAAATATACAGTATATATGTATTGAAAAAAATGTACCTTTATACAGCGTTTCTCTCTTTCATATTCCCTGTCAGCCTGCCTTTTCTTTCCCAAGTGAGGTTGGGCGAGGCTAAATGATGATAGACATTATAGCTCCTCCAATCAGATCTCTGTTAGATCGTGATTCAAGGGATCTGATTGCAGGAACTATAATGTCACTTACTACTTTTGGTGACTTTTATACGCTGCTTTATATCTTCACGAATGTGAGTTTCTAATAAATTCTATGTTATTTAAATTGACTAAACTATTGTATTTATGAGTAATTGCTGGAAGGCACGAAACGCTCTATACATCTTGAATTTTTAATGGAATTAATAAATTATTTGTTTAATCATTCACTGGAGTGCCAGGAATTCTATATTTTGTGAAAAGTAATATACACTCACTGTTGTAAATCCAGGGCCTGGACAAAGTTTGAGCATGGTTTTAAAAAAACTGGGTTCAAAGAAGTACCGTGAAATATTGATAATCTTTAATGTATCTTATTTCTCACTGGGGAATGACACTTACCTTGGCACTCGTAGCAACAGCTCCCAGGTTTTTTGACTTTCATTTCCCCTTCAAGGCACTGAGTAGGTGGGCATTCTTCTATCTGACACTCTACATGCCCAAGCTGTGGAACATAGTTACAAATTATTTTACACTTGTTAGTAACTGTAGAGCTACATAGTAGATGTTTTAATTTGCAATTCAATAATAACACTTCTCCACTAAAAATCTATTTACAGGCACAGCCAAATACTGACATAAACAGCTGCAATCAATGAGGCACTAACAGCCTCATTGACTAAAGTGCAAATTCACCTATTGAATTCATTTCGCTACAATTCGAGTCACATCTCTAAAATAGAGGCAAATTCACTTCTCAGTATTGACTAAGTGAAGAATACACTTGAACAGATGAACAGTGGTGTACACTGTCACTTGCATAGTGTGGCGTACACTGTCACTTGCATAGTGTGGTGTACACTGTCACTTGCATAGTGTGGCGTACACTGTCACTTGCATAGTGTGGCGTACACTGTCACTTGCATAGTGTGGCGTACACTGTCACTTGCATAGTGTGGCGTACACTGTCACTTGCATAGTGTGGCGTACACTGTCACTTGCATAGTGTGGCGTACTTAGCCAAATAGAAGTAGGATGAGAAGTCATGCAGAGTGAGGCGAATTAGACAAGTGAAGGGCAGTGACGTCAGTCTCACACTGTCCCACTAACTGTAATCTGTGAATATTCTATTTCTATGTCACCTTGTCCCTAGATCATGTTGTCACTTAGTCGCAGTCGCCACTGTCACTTTTGAATGTATAGTGGCCTTTATGCAGAACACTGGAGCCCCAATTCACCTGTCTGAAGTGGTGAAATCAAACAGGTGAATTCAGAGCAGTTCACCTAGTCTCATTCACACCTTTGCTTAGTCAATAATAGAAGTACCTGCACATGCAAAAATGATGGTAAGAGCTCCGAAACATCACAACTATTGTAGTCGGCAAAACTGGTGGCATATTTGCCACTTCACAGAGTTTGTCCAATAAGAGAACATGGGGAAGTGGAGAATAGAGGCAAATTCAGACCTCTACAAGACTATTCGGACTTTAGTCAATGAGGTTCTAAATGTCAACATTTATGTCAGCAGTATGACTCCTTCCTGCTAAACTACAACTATCTTAACTGTCACTTGATGCTGGCAGTTGTAGTCAATAATAAATATAGAGATTCAAGCTAGAAACATCTTACACAATGCTAAAAATATAGAAGTAACATCCAATTCCAGGATTTCTGTAGCAGCAAAAGGATTCAAGTAAGGTGCCTGCTATGTAACTTTTTATTCCATACAAAATGCTATCAAGAGTATATAATGACTATATACATAATTTATATACTGAACCATGACCTCCACTGCAAACTATTGCTGGCATTTTGAGAAATTTTTATGACGTACAGTACATGTGCAGGTGACACAGGGGTCGTGTCTGTCTGTCCAGGTCTCTCCATCTGGAACACGTCGTCCTTCCACCTCCACAACACATTCTAAAAGAGCAGAATCCTGTTTAGTAACTACATACAAATCCTTCAACCCAAGCCACACTTTAAAAAAGTATAAGTGTAGAAATAGGTGACATGATCAAATAATGTGAATTAAGCCTGCAAACAAAGTGCACGTTGTTTATAATTACATTAAGCTATGGAATCAGGTCTGTTTTCCCGCACTGTTCTGCATACATGCTCAAGTGGACAGACTTGACCTATCAAAAGTGCATGTAGATGTCTCTGGAGCACTGCAAACCTTGCATCCTGCAAACTATTATTAAAGTCAGGTGTATATCTCTTTTATGTTAGTGCACCTTGATCTGACTTACAGTCAGACCAGATTTGTTGCTTGCCCGTTATACTATATCTGCATAGTGAGCACAGAGAAGGGAAAAAAGGATACAGGGTTATAAAATCATGATGATAAATAAATTAATGTGATTTTTATTAATAGACTAATAAATTAGAATAGGAAAATTACAAAATGTTACATTTTTACCTTTGCATTGAGGACAGCAAGACCCAGGATGAGTAAACTGCTCTGCACGAGGGCAATTTAGATGAGGGCAGGGGAAATGAACACATACCCATGTTAGATCCTGAGGGAGATAGACATTTCGGCTGAGGATGAAACTGTAAAGTTCCTTCTGCCCTTTTACATTTTGAAAAAAATGTTATTAATGGTATATACACTGTCGTAGATTGAATACTTAGTCAGTACCTGCATATGCCCATGTGTTAATAACGTCTTTTTTTTTAGGTACTTAAAGAGGAACTAATGTACCCCCACCATAACTCAAATACTAAAAGTACAGGGTCTGCTAGCCTAAATTGTTATATTATGAGGCAGCAAATCAGCACCTTTGAGCTATAATGGTATCTTGTAGAACCACTTGTACTAAATATATCTAACACTCCTCAAGAGACAGATCCCTCTAAAAACATTTTTAAGAGGCAACGCAAACAGCCTTGTATGTTCCCAGCCTATGATCAATTAGACCAAATTGTGTAAGGGGAATGGCACTTTTCTCATTAAAATTAGTGTTCTTAGTTGCAATTTCGTCAACAAGAAGAGTATCAGAAATAGCAGCTTTATCCTCCGAAAACCTTTTCTAGTGTTCCACTTAGACAAGGTAGACTTACAGACCATTCCATTCTTCCTATGTAAGGTGATATACACATTTCATATCAGGATATAATTTTGCCTTCCATATTCCCTAACCCAAAAAATTCCAAAGAAGAAAAGTTGTAATATATAGCTGTTGTTCGAACATTACGGATTTATCTCCAGAAGACAGCTTCTTATTCCCGGTCAGACTCCCTGTTTGTACTTCCAACAGGACATAGAGCATTAAGCCCCTAAAACAGTGATTGTGCGTTGGATCAAAGAGGTCATCTGATGGTCATACAGAAAACGGGGCATAGTTTCCTCTTCAGGAATTACTGATCATTCTTCTAGAGCTTTAGGATATTCCTGGGCAATGCATAATCAAGCCTCAGTGGAACCATTGTGCAATGCGGCAATATGGACTTAACCTTCCACCTTTGTAAGGTTCTATAGAGTGGACTTGTCTGCTTCACAACAAGCCACCTTTGGGAGGAAGATTCTTCAGCGACTCTTAAATATGAGAGTCTGGAGTTATCTTTATTTATCTTCCCTAAAAAATAACATAGGACTGCCTTGGTATGTCCCCTGGTCCTGTCCCCCCCAAGAGTCCTAAGAGAAAAGGAGATTTTAATACTCTTACTGTTAAATATTTTTCTCTCCAGGTCTCTAGGGTACATGGGATACCCACCCTACAGTTTGTGTTCTCTGTTGTGTTGATAAGTTGTTCCAGTTATAATTCCAATGTTTCTTAGTATCTTGTTTATTAAACTGAACTCCTCTGCTCTGTGCAGGTGGTAAAGCCAATAGGGGAAGAGCTTTTTTGTTTCTTCTAGTGTCCTGCCTCCAGTGGGAGGGAACTTTACCCTTGTCCTATGTCCCACAAGAGATCCTGAGAGAGAAAGATTTAGGGGGTTATTCACTAAAGTCCGAATTGTTGCGTATAGGTGCGAATTTGCCAGATAAAGACAGTCGCAATAGGCTGCTACTATCGCAGTTGTATCTTTATAATGAGTATATTGACGTAGTTGCAACTTTATTATGGGAAAATTGTTGCAATCTTAACATTAAAAAATTGTCGCGACTTTATAATGACGAAATTGTAGCGGATTTACTATGGGAATCCCCTGTTTGAGAATTTAACAGTCAAATTCTCACCTTAGTGAATAACCCCCTTAAGTATTAAAATCTCCTTATTCAGTGTCTATGATATGAGGGAGGCACTCTGAACTAACAAGCTTGTGACTCTAGAGCACTTGTATGTTTTGTGAAAAACAAGAAGTGATTTTGTTAAAAGAAATAAAAGATTTAATAAGCTAATAATAAAACTAATATAATTAATAATAAAAATTGGTATTGGACCTACAACCTTCCACATATAATACATCAAAATTAGCTATTATTCTATACTACCACTATATAAAGATGTCTTACAAGAATATTTATTCTTTATTCTTCCTTCACAGTAACAAAGCTATTGGCTAGACTATCCTGTCATTCTAATTATCAAGTGGGTAGACTGTATTTCCCACATTATCTATAAGAAGAAATTGCGAAGGGTAATAGGGGGAGTAACTAAATTGCTACAATGGCTGTCATGTACTTGTGAAATAATGCATTGCAGAAGAAGCACAGAAAATTAAGTCATTAACTTGAAGGAGAAAAAGTGTGGGTTTATTGTGTTGCTGGCATATAGGCTAAATAAACAAATGTGATTTTTTAGGAGACTATAGTTCTTCTTTAAATAAGGATGTCTCCACATACACACAAATATATTTTGTCCAGTTAATGAATTCATGCATAAATGTTTAGCCCCACACTGGACAGGTAAGAATAGTTTATAGAATTCATATGTATGTGTACATTTGAGAAGTAACACACTAAAACACACTATAACACACTATAAACCAAGCAGCAAAATGTGATATTTGGTAGATTAGAATCCTTACTGTGCTAAACTGTTATTAGAGGTTCAGGGTCCAATAAGTGTGGTTTAAGGCCCATTCCATTGTCAAGATACCCTTTAAAATCCTATGACTGACTTAAACTATTGTATTTACACAGGAAAAAGAAGCATTTAATCTGGTCATGTGGGAATTAAAAATGTTTTCCCCTTAATCTGCACACTAACAGATACAAAAAGGATTAGAATGTATTAATGAGCTAAAACAGTAAAATTGCATGCTTTTATATGTAGAAACTACTGTTAAAACGCTACATATAGAAACACTAACATATGCATAAAGGTATACATGGATACATATGTACAGAATCCTATTCAAAATGATTCTCTTCTTACCTTGCAATGACATGTATAGCATGGGTCATCAGTAGCCTTTATCTCATTGCCAACCTGTGCATTGGTGCAGTTACTTAGAGCCTCTATAAATGAGAAATGGGAAGGTGTTTAGTTTTAACAAAACTATTTTTGTGGGGATACCAATTCAGTAATCGGTACAAATGATCCAAAACTTACGGGCACAGCTGGGACAACACTGGCCATCTGCAGGGGGCAGAATATGACTTCGCGGGCAGTCCAAAAGGCTAGGACACTGCTTTTTGGTGCAGCGCCTGTACTGGCGATTATCGGGCAAACGCTTAATTAAAATGAGACATAAAAATATTTAACTACACTACATGCTGTAAAAATTATTTTTCCCCACATTATAAGTATACGTGAATTACATATGGTTCAAGGCATATACATAAAGGCTGTTATGAGCAAAGTGTATCATATTTGGATGTACATGGTGGTCCAAAAGTATGGAGACATGTGGAAGGCACCCTAATAGAACACCTGTCTGCCATGTCACAGTTGGCAAATTCCTTGCCAAATCTCACCAATCAGGTTTTGTGTTGGACTTGCCAAAAATGTGGCCATTACCAAACTGCCACATATGAAGCAACAACAGTGGCCAACCTGGCATTCTTATATAAGAGCCCACATCATAGCACCCAACAACTGTCTCAGGAGAGCAGGGTGAGTAGACCCACCATCAGGTGGACATAGGTTCAGATCAAAAGGTAAAAAGAAGAGGTAATCCTGAGGTGAATACTTTTTAATGTAAGTTTTATACTTATATATATATTATATTGTCCCAGTATAATAGATATACAAAATGTGGTAGATAAGGAAAAAGCAGCATGAAAGAATGGTGGATTAAACCATTAATAGTCAATGTGATACAGAAACAGCGACAGTGACATGTTTTGGGCAGAAGCCCTTTATCAAAGGGCTAAAGGGCATCTGCCTGAAACATGTCACTGTTGCTGTTTCTGTATCACATTGATAATTAATGGTTTAATCCACCATTCTTTCATGCTGCTTTTTCCTTATCTACTATATTATAGGTTCAGATCACCCGCTATTGTTTCATTTATTTAACATTACTGTAAAACTAGTTCAGTGCAACTGTGTTTTAACAGTGCATTTGTAGATGATCAGTTTAATTTTTAACAATATTATACACCATTGCAGACCATCCTTTTCTATTTTAAAAAACTATGCAGAGGAGCAACCCCTCTCTCTAAACCTTGACTGGTTAAATATCATTCACATACAAAGAGATGAATGCTTTAAACATATGAATAAACACTATATACTGTATATATATATAGGGACATATTTATCAAGGCTTGCTAAAATGAAATTATTTTCGTAATTTAGCCCTTTAATTTTTAACTTCACTATTTTGACTGGTTTTGCCAATAACATTTTTTTAGGGCTGCAAGATGAAATGAAAGAAAATTATTTTTTTGTGTGCCAAATCATCAGTTTGGCATTTTTAGGGAGTAAGTTCTAAGTTTGTGATAAAATCTTTGTTTCCATTTAACCTAAACAAAAATTCTGTAGGTGAAGCTATTCTTTTTCAGAGCAAATTCCATGTTTCCCCTGGGATGAATTTTTAATATGAATACATTCCTTTATCAGGTATGGATGACCATCAGTTGGCTATTAGAGCTGCCTATAGAGATGGACACACTAAGAAACAGAAGGTGAACCATTTTTTTGCAAGATGGCCATACTTTACTGAAGTTTATGGGCATAGATTACATGGAAGGTGGAATAGAAGTAGGTGTTTATTGTAGCTGAAAACTAGGTGGGTTAGAGGCCCCATGGTTTGAATGAGCAAGTTAGTTTGGCATTTTTTGTGTGTGATTATAATTAATTATACAAATGTTCTACTCTGCACACTAGGAAGGATAGGCTGCATGGTGGTACTTATAAATTAGTTTAAAGGGTTATGAAGACTAATGTTATATTATGAATTTTCTACAGAGCAGGGATTATTGAGCTTTATTAGATAGTCGTTTTTCTTTACTATTACTTTTTGATATTTGCTTTTTTGTGTTTTTTGCTCCATGATTGATGTATTGATTGATTGTTGAGATACAATTGTATATACGCATTGCAACAATGTTTTAATGTTTGAGTCCTACTGGTGTTATGCAGGTTTTGAGGAGTTGGATCATGGCCCTTACCACATTCCCATAGTAATTGCATGTAAAGAAGAAATTTGTCAGTCTCAGCAATACAGTTACATCAAGCTGATCACCTGCAAGCCAATAACAGAAGAGGAAGATACTGCTTAGTTGTTCATGTCTGGTATAGAGCATGAATGGAAGTCTGTGTGCATGTCTATTGAACATTGAGGGATGTTGTGGGGAAGAGCGACACACTGAGACCTGCAGTAGTCACTGCTGGGACACAGTTAATATTTTCTCAGCATCCACAGTAGATAGGGAGATGAGTGACTAACCGCTATACAGGAAACAACATGGGGGAGTGGTCTGACATTGATACCGGCTGTGGGATGGAGCTTGGTGAGTATTGTTACTTCTATATAAGCTTTAATGATAGAGAGTATTCGGTTCACTATGTTCAGGTCTTGATAAAAACAGCAAGAAAATTTGAAGAAATGTTTTCTACTGCACTTCACCAATATGTATTCTCAAAAATTCCATAGGAAAAAACAGGACTAGGCAAATGTTTGTTTACTCCTTTTGGTTATATGTTCATTTAAAACATGCCTTACAGTGTTGCTCATAATACAGGTTCTGTTCAGGTATTTCATTACTCACCTCACAAGTACAGATCTCACATGGGTCATTGGATGGATGATAACTCTCTCCAGGGACATACACCTTGTTATTTGAAGTACAGTCTAAAAACCAATTGAGGGAGGGTTATACAGAATACATTAATAGGGAGATGGTGATATGAAAAAAAGTAAATATGACACATAAAACAAAGAGCACATAACCAATGTACAGAATGACATGCACTTACTGTTAAGAGACAAGAATAGAATAAAAGTACACAGAAAACAAGGAAAGCTGTCTACTTTACATCAGGAACACAAACATGTGCTACATGCAGAACTCTAGCTCCCTCGGCTCACCTGCACACATTGGACAGCACTCTCCTGGCACTATGATTTGATTGATGCAAGAAGTAATACACTGCAGCTTAGAACAAGTGGTTACACCATCCGCACACATGCAAGACATACAGTGATCTGAGCTGGATATCCAGTTACTGCTGTCCTTATATTCCCTGCCATTATACACACACCCTGCAAGAAAAAGCAGGCCTTTACAGAAAGAAGGTACACAATAAATTATTAATGTAATTTATGTTGGGGGTCACCTGACCCATTTGAAACCAGTTATTCTTGTGAGTCAGTTGGGACAGCTGCTTGTATTACATTGCTTTCTGTAACACTTATACTGATACTTACAATATGCAGTCCGTTAACTGGCATCCAAGTGATGCTTAGCTGCACCTTGACTAGTCACTCTATTAGGGACATTTCTATTTAACTCTAATGGGGGGAATTTAAAAAGGTCTTTTGACCACTTTTTGCTGGAGAAAAAAGTTTTTTGTTTTATTTTATTATGACAGTGTCGCCTATTTAAAAATGCTTTTATTTAGTCACTTTTTGATGATTTTTGTTTTTACTTCAAAAAGCTGTGTTCAATCCAATGAACGTCAACAGAAAGCTTTATAAATATTGCATGGGAATAAGATGTTACCAGAATTGCAATTTCACTAGAAAGAAGAAACTGAACTTAATTTCTTTCTTTTGTTTTTCCCTCGCAATCACAACTGACACACGTTAAAATCAGAAACTGAAGAATATTACACTCCGGCACTCCTTAGTAGAATTAAATGTACTTCTTTATTGTAACATCTTTAAAACTTGGCGCAAATAAAAACAAACTGGTGCCTACGCGTTGGTGAAATCTAACTGAAATACTAATGTATTTTGTTAGATATTTGAGGACTTTAAGCATCCTTTTTTTTTTTTTTTTTTTTTTACTTAAAGTGCACCTGTCACCTAAAAACTCCAATACTAATTTAGATTCTACCACTGAAATAAACATTTTGTAAATATATATGTATTTTTAAAAAATGTATTTTTATATAGTGTTTCTTTCTGTCATCTTCCCTGTCAGCCTGCCTTTTCTTTCCTGAGCCAGGTGGGTGGGGCTAAATGATGATTGACATTATAGCTCCTCCAATCAGATCCCATAAATCACAATCTAGCAGGGATCTGATTGGAGGAGCTATAATTTCAATCATTTATCCTCGCCCACCCTACACTTGGGAAAGAAAAAGCAGGCTGATAGGGAAGATGACAGAGAGAAATGCAGTTTAAAAGGTACATTTTTTAAAATGCATATATATATTTACAAAAACATTTATTTCATTAGCAGAACCTAAATTATTATTAGTTTTGAGGTGACAGGTGCACTTTAACAAACTAGGGGTATTTCACCTCCAAATTGCTCTAAAACGGTATATGCAGAAATGTACACATTTGGGGCACATTGGAGAATAGTCATTGCACTGTAACTAACACTGGACTCATTTTATTATTGTTTTCATTTTGCTGCCTTAAAGTGACCACTGCTGGAAACAATAGCAGAGGTAGCAGTGATGCAGTAGTGGTAAGGCACCTCAACAAAATCACCATGTCTTCTCCATAACAGGGCACAATGTGTAATCAGTGATAACAACAATGTACTAAAGGGAAAATGGTTCGTTATTGTTATTGAGGTTAGATAAATAAAAACTCATGTCCATTTTTACTGCAATGTTGGTAATTTTCTAGACTTACTCTGGAAAATGATATCAAGTAGAGTAAAAACAAAGGTAGCTATGCTAGGAAAATCATAAATAGTGCAATAAATGTAAAGTGAACTGTACAAATTTAGTGTCATTCAGTTGAGTTTAGCTTCATATTCAAAGTTGCAAAGAACAATTGCAATGCAGTAATGTGACATTGGCTTTTCCTCCCAGTTGCTGCAGAAACCACTGTCAGTGTAAACTATAAAAAAATCAATAAATAAAGAAAGAAATGATAACAGACTTTATGTTAAAGAAACAAAATCTAAATTTGGAAATGATATCCTTTCAGCCATTCCTAAAAGAAACAGATTATTTGTACATGTGAAAGTGATTTACATTCACTGGACCATTAAACACATTTCAGACATTTTTTATGAACATTTCCTGACAAGCCCCAAGGGGAAAGGAATACTAATGTTCACAGTGTGATCTTTTTATTCAGCTTTACATACTGGTGAGTGAAGGCTGGTGTGCACTTTACAAAGGGTTCTTGTATAATCCTGATAGCACAAAAATACTGTTTAAGTGCAGGTCTGGTCTTACTTTCTAACATAGTGAAACTCTTCCCTTTTTTTGGGTCATAAACTGTTTGGGCCTTTCCCATACATTTCCAGAGAGAGCTCTGAAGGAGACAGGAAGCTAGATTTCTACATACCTCTGCATCGAGGACAGCATGCCCCAGGGTCTGTAACTTGTTGAGTGCATGGCAGAGGTGGACATTGCGGAGGCTCACAAATTACATTACCAGACTAGAGGGGGAGGGAGAGGCAGTTTTATTGAGTTGAAATTAAAAATGTTTGTCTACATAAATAGCTTTCCTAAAAGTGGAAAAAATGCAGTTACACATAGAAAATACATAAAAACATCAGACCTGAATGTCTGAATAGCAGAATAGCAGATTCCAATACCAGATGTAAACATGTGCATGAATAGAGTTTACAGAATAAAGTAGTAAAAATTCTACATTTATCACTACATATCTGAGAGGTTCTATATAAACTATGAAGAAATGTAAACTGAATTAAGGGATCACTGAAAGAAATGATACAAGTTTTGAGTGGTTTTATCCCTGTAAATACACAATAAATCCTTTCCTTTGTGCAGAGGCTTGCTGGTTGATAAAATTTAACATTTACAGGCTTCTTTTTGAATTTCCAGGCTATCACCTGTCATATTCTAGAAAATATTTCCTTAATCAGCTCCAGTTCAGTATAGTATTTGAGTCAAATATCCTTTATGCAGAAAAGAACTTACAGTGCATGTACATTGCAAGCATGGATCTGTAAGAGGCACCCAGCGTGCACCCTCACTATATTCCTTTTCATGGTATCGGCATACTAGAAAACATAAAAAAAAGAGTTAATTTTGCAGTGTTGATTCCTTTGTTTCAAAACACTGGGAAAGACAATATGTAAAACAAAGTACAGTGATCAAATGAGCAGGTGAAAATAGGTAACATGACCATTATTTTTCTTATCCACCATAATCCTTCTGTGCAAAAATCTCTTTTTCCTGTACCTGGGCACTCCCTGCAGCACTGTCCTGTCCTGGCAATTGGATTTGGGCAGGAGGTATGAGGACACACCATGTGGGTGCAGCTTACACTCCCATCTACACAGATGCAGCGCTGGCATGGGTCAGATGCAGAGGTAAAAGACTGATGGTTAAGGTATTCCCGGTTTTCAAATAAACAACGGTCGCAAATGGGACAACAGGAAGACAATGGAGTAGGAAGAGGATGGCTGCATTCCTGGGAACACTGTACCCGCTGGCATGTCACAATCTCATTCTATTGGTAAACAAAAGATATTTATCTTAAGACATTATTTAACCAAAAGCCTTATCTTCATCAACAAATAAAGTCTCAAGTCACTTTAATGTTGCTACTATGACACTGCCCACCTCAGTCAGAGATAGTTGTCATCTAGATCAGATCATACTGGCAGAAACACATACCTGGCAGAAACACTTTGTACAGAAGTCCCCTGGAAGTTGGAAAGTGTCCCCATTCTGAAACACCCGGCCATTGTGCTTACATATGCCAGTGCAACGAGGGCAGCACTCCCCTGGTGGAGTTATGGGGTATAGACAGGAAACATGGGGACAGGGTACAGACAGACATGTGACCTCCCCATTCTGCAAGACAGAAAGTTTGTAATCATTAGCTCATCAACTAAAAGAGACTTTAATTTAGAGAAGCATAAAAAAGATTCAGTAAAGTACCATTGGCCTGAATAGATTATCATTAGGAGGACATTAGATGCACAGCAACCAGGGGCTGAAGTTTATTGTCTGCATATTAAAAAGGATTTCCTAAAATAACAAAAGATACTTCTCTCATTTAAGGCTTTGCTCAGTATGGACTTTTGTCCCTTTATTCCCAGGTAACAGAATATGATTCTAATAGACAAACTATCAGGTGAATGTGAAGTGGAGCACATCATGTATATAAAGAACACTGAATGCCAAGATTAACTACATCAATACTAGAAACCTTGAACAACATCTACTATAAGATGGTAACTTGCACTTGCCAAATTGTAAAACGCAGCTGTTATAGCTTTTATTAGCACTGCCTCTTAGTCTGATGATATGCATGGGAAAAACTGTTTATTGTTTGAGATCCTTCTAGCAATATATGTTTTCTGTGTTCTTACTCTGCAGTTGCAGCGGCTACATTCATCTTCAGGATCCAGAAAGCTTTCTCCATTGGTACAGTCTTTCCCACTATAGTTGCAGCCATCACACACTGGGCACATGCATGAATCTTCTGCAGGATGTGAACAGGATACTTGATGACATGGCTTAGGACCACAGGTCACATGACCCCTCTTTAAATGAAGTTAGTTTGGGAAAAAAATTTGAATCTTAAGAAGCCAATCAACTGAACAGCAAGACTTTATTTTCAATAATAACTAATAACGTATGCTATATTTATTTTCTAATGTGTTAACTACAACTATTGCTGTCACATTCACATGTATTAAATTGACACAACAGCAAGTTTGTGTGCTTTTTTACAGTAAATCTTTTTAAAATAGATTTTGTATTCTTCTTTTCAGACAGTCCTTATTGTTAAAAAAGCACTCAAAATGGGAATTGATGCCATTTTGTACACAAACGCGTAACTGCTTCTCTATCGCTTACATTTTGGCAGGTTAAACTTTACTTAGGTCTTAAAAGTGTTGTGTGTTTCATAAATCACTTGCAATAATTTTTGCAAAAATTAAAAAAAAATATGCAACTGGGCAAAATGAACACAAAGTAATACATTGATATAAATGGATGCAAAACTAATTTGTGTCCATTTTTTACACTAATGCCATTTTATACATTTCCCCCATGTGCCCCCCATAAATCCCATGTCTCTGTGCTTACCATACAACGGCACTGCTCACACTGACTGTTTGGTGATATAAATGCTGTACCATCTAGGTAGTCATGACCTTGAAAATGACAGCCTTATGAAAAAAAGACAGAAACAGGCATATCTGTGAGCTCAAAGAAGTTAAAAGAAAGTATGTAGTTCAGTTAAACAACCAAACTCAGAATGGCACATCCATCAAAAACATAGTGCCTGAAAATAATCTGCCTACTAGGCATCCTATTTTCCCAGTATTCCATGTACTTGTAGCACAGCAAATAGATTATTTGTCATAATGGTTTCACTACAGCCACAATGATAACCGGGTGTAAACCATTGGTTGATTGGACCATGTATCAACTAGCTAACTAGCTCCTTCGGAAAGGGAGATAAGTAAGAGAGTTATTCAGTTAAAATTTAAAGCCCTGGGGTTCTCCGTGGTTAGGAAAAACCAGGAGAAATTTTGTTAACTTTAAAGAAGATCTGATCTTGCCTATTGAATGAGTGCATATGAAGGACCTTAAAAATGTACACGATAAGCTCCTCCATATTTTTGGAGTTATCAGAAGGAGCTGTCTGAAGGGAAAGATATATCTCCTGTGGGCTCAATAAGCCCTTCTTCCTCATCTGAGGAATTGTCAGAGAAAAAAGATAGTAAAGTAATACTGTATTTACTGTTTATATCACTTTTTCACTAAAAAACAGATGGGGAAGAAAGCTTCTACAAAATTTTGTCAACAGAGTAGGCTAGGTGAGGTAATCCTTGCAGTCCTGCAAGGGGCAGGGATAATGATGCTGTCCAAGTAGGCATATCAGCAGCTGCTGAACAAAAGGTAGTTGGTACAGGATTCTGAGTAAGAAAGGTTGGGGACACAATGCATGACTCACCTTGACATATTGGACAGTCACAAGCTCCAGTCATTGGGTGTGGGCAAGTAGCGGGTTCACATAGTTTGCGGGCACACTGCATAGATCCAGCCTACAGAAAATGAGAAAAGGTATTTTAGATACTAATCAGATTTAATTAAAATGATCTCTATAGGTGAAAAACAAACTGGATGTCACTTCACATGCCATGATATCTACCAGGAAACATAATCAAAAATTACCCTGCAGGAACACTCAGAACAAGCTGGGCTACTTGGGTCAGGAACTATCTGACCATTAACTAGGATAGCTCCATTATATGAACAGCCTGTAAAAATAAGAAATGGGTGAATATTAGTGATGGATAACAAGAATGGAACTGAACATAAACAAAAAATAAACAAAGAGATGGAAGGAAAAAAAAAGATTAGGATACAGTTAGACTAAAACAGTTAGAAAATCACGTTTTTTACTCACCATCACACACTGGGCAGCATGTTCCAGGAGGAGTGCTGGGGTGGGTACATCCAGCTTTATAGCAGGGTTTCTTACTGCAAGTAACAAAGCCATCAGCACAAACACACCGACTGCAGGAATCCTGTGGAGATGAAAACTCCTGGCCGTTCAGGTAGACCTCACCCAAATACTGACAGTCTGTAGGTCATACAGTAATGCATATAACTTTACCAGGAGGATATGAAATAGTATCAGTCATAATATATACTATATTACATACTCATAACAGCTTAAAATATAGTAGAAATGCATGGAAATCTAGGTTTTGCCTACCTTAAGCATAGATACATGGTAAATTGCTACAAATTTTTCATTTGTCAATATATTCATGCAATGTCATAGCATATACTCCTTACCCTGACATTCTTTGCAGCATTGACCAGGGGCTGGGAAGGGGCAGCTGAGGACAGGGCAGGCTTTAGGCTGGCATTTCACGCTACCTTCCCAGCAAAAACACACTGAGCAGGGATCTGAGGGTTGTGGGAACTGTTCTCCATTAGCCAGTTCCTTCCCAGATAGCAGGCAGCCTAATAACACATGAAATCTGTCATCAAGAGATCTTGCTTACAGTAACATCAAATGAATAGCATAAGTTCTAAAGACCTATTTGAAATAATGTTGTAAATTACAATTAGATATTTTTCTAAAACAGTGTCCATTACGGATAGCATGAACTCTAAAATCTATAGACTTAACTGTTACATTAACAGCAATACAACTAATTGCATCTATTTGATTATTTGCCCATGTGACAAATACTGTGTAGGAAAGACTACACAAAAATTAAAAGAAAGATTATGCCAGCACCTTTCCAACATTAGGTTAGTACAGGGGTCGTCAACCTATGGCTCTTTTGATGGCTACATCTGGATCTTTGGCTGTAACGAGCGGTGCTCACATGCAAGTACTGCTCGTTACAGTCTGCGGGTTAATCGCTGGCAAGTGCTGTAGGGACAAAGCTCTCTGAGATCTATCCTGTAAAACTTAATAAAGGTAGACGGGTATCTCCACATAGCAGCCCTACACAACTGTTCAGGCAAAGCCTGATGTCTCATTGTCCATAAAGTACTCATAGCTCTAGTAGAATGAGCAGTAATCCCCTGAAGACCAACAATTCCCTGTAAATGATAGGCTCTCCTAATGAGCTCTTTAAACCAACTAGCTAGAACAGATTTAAGAACCGATTTCCCACGATTTGCACCATTCGTAAAAATAAACAATGATTCCGACCATCAAAAACTCAGTGTAATCCAAATAGATGTGCAAAGCTCAGACTGCATCTAATAAAGTTTCTCTTCGTTAAAATTTCTGGGATTTGGACACAGAAAAGGTAATACAATATCCTGATGCACATGATAAGAAGACATCACCTTTGGAAAAAAGGAAGGAATCATTCGGAGAATTGCTTTATCCGCATGAAAAACTTAAAAAAGTATCCTTACAAGATAAAGCTGCCAACTTAGAGCTGAAACAATTGCCACTAAAAGGACTACTTTCAAAATAAGGGTAAATAAAGAAACATCAGATAAAGGTTCAAAAGGAGACTCTTGAAGAACTGACAATACGAAATTCAAGTCTCAAGCAGGAATCGGTGCCTTATACAAGGGAAGTATATGAGCCACCCTCTGAAAAAAGTACGCACCTCATGCAAAACTGCCAGATGCATTTGAAGATATTTTTAGATGGATCAGTGTCAGGTTGATGACCTGATATAGTAAATACTTCTAGAACTTTTAGTATTAAGTTGCTAACAGCCTCTGAGGAATCCTGTAGTGATGGAGTTTCTTTGTCAGATTCTCTATCACTGTCATCCTCAGAATGAGAGGAAAGAATTCCCTCCTCATCTGATGAATGAACCCCCACATATAATGAAGGCTAAACATTTGAAAAACACGTGAAAGATTGATGCTAGAGAGAAGGCTTACTTTTTTCAGTAGAAAAATGGCCCAACATCTTTTCAATAGTATCAAGAAGGCTAGCTAAGCCCTGAATAGATTGAGAAAGTTGTTGTACCCACAAGGGCACTGCATCCTCTGAGGGTTGAGAGGATTCAGTGGACGCAATTGCTTTTGTTCACTGGACATGATTGTACAAGTGCTACAACGTAGCAGATCCCAGCCATCCAAGTGTTTAGAATGACACTTAATGCAGGCAAAACATTTGACCATTAACAGTGTGGGTGAAGTTGAAATATGTTTATTCCCCTGTCTGGAGACTGTGCTATAATATCCCTGATTAGGGAGTAAAATTGTGTTCCTCACAATTACTGTGGGGTTTCACATATATACCTGCAGCAGAAAAATAATCTATAAATTTCTACCTACATGCTTGTTTATATTGTACCTCTGGTGAGTTCTCCCACACTCAGAGTGTTATGAACACAGTATCAGCACTGGGATTTGTTACATTTATCTTTTCGTATTTTATTCACCTATAAACACAGTTCTCTTTTTTCTTTTTTTAATAGCTTGGTGATTTGGTCTTTCCTATTCATATATTTTTATTATTGAAGATAAGGCACTATGTGCATATGTTTTGCGCTTCTCTCCTAGATTATTTTTGTCCTGAATCACCATTTGTGGGAAGTTGAACCATCTCCACTTTTGAGAAGCTGCATATTTTGAACTTTATTTTTGGAACTTTATTTTGATTCACAACTTCAAGCGCTACAACTTTTCTTTTTTATACCTGCAGCAGAGTAGATATAAGGTTTTTAAGGAAAGCTCTATTTTCCCTTTATTAGGGGTAATAGTAGCCTCCTAATTACCTCCTCAGTGCTCCGGGTAAAAAACTCTCAATCCCCCACCTCCAATATTTAGAGTGCCATTCGCTAATAGTGCCATTCGCTAATAGTGCCAGCCACAGTGATAGGAAGTAACCACTGGACTGAAAAAAGTGCTCCATATGATGTCCCCCTCAGTAAGAAACTTTCCCTGTAGCTCTGCAGAGGTGTAGTCTGTTCCATAATGTCCCTCTATGAGACAAGATGGCTGCCACACTTCAATCCCTTGAGAGCGAGATAAGTAAAAGGTGCTAAGAAAAATTCTCACAATATTATTGCAGGAGAGAAATTTATACACATTTAAGGACAGAGTGTATAATGCTCTGTACCCTATATTCTGCTGCCTTAAAACAGTAGGGGGAAGACGGCAGTGGGCTCAGAGCCAGCTCTGTCCCCTGTCATACTCACAGTTGTCAGAGTGTAACTCTGATCAAAGTAAAAATCGAAGGACACTAGAAAAAACTGGAGTTCTCTTCCTGTGCTCAAGGGTAAAGCCCCTAGGGAGTAGTCTCTTTTTCCTAATGCCGGCCTCCAGTGGGAGGCAGCTTTACCCCATTGTGCTGTGTCCCCCAAGAGATCAAAGAGAAAAGCCTGTACACAGAAGGGCTGTTTAAACAAGAGGCAACTACTACTGATCCCAAAATCATTTTTACATTTTAATGTTTAGGTTGGCTTTCTATATGTATACATACAATAATGTTTTATTTAAATTTTTCATCCCTTTTAAGCACAGTGTGCCCTATAAAAAAAACATATAGATATGTTGTCTAGAGTTTAGGGTCTCTTTAATTAACCCCAGATTAGAAATATATAACAAGTGGTTGACTTATTCTATGTACAAAATAGTCTTTTTTCTAAAATAAATTCTATTTCCTTTATGATAAAATCTTAAAGGGAATTTTAACCTTAACAAGGTTAAGGAAAGCTGTAACGTAAGACCTCTTTCAATTAGTCTTTATTTTTTGGTGCTTTCTTATCTATTGTCCTTCTGTCCTTCCTCTTCCTTTCTAGTTCCTGGGGTTAGTGACCTCAACAACCAGAAAATATTTTTCATCTGAGACTTGATATTTTGTTTTCATTTCATAAGTATTTGTCATAATGTATCTTTCTTTTCAGGCCCTGTCCATTAATGTACTGTGACAGGGATAGGTAGTTGGATCGCTGTCTTGTTATTTTTAGACAGTGGCTCAGGGTAAAACAGTCCAACAAACAGACTTCATTCAGCCATTTTAGGAAAAACTAGCTCTCAGCTAGTTTTATTTAGTTGAAAAAAGCAGGTAAGTGTGGTTAACAAAACAAGAATTTCCATATAATCAAAGAATACAGTCCAGAGCATTTTTACATAAACACCATCACTCTTCATTGACTTCCAGTTAAAGCAAAGAAAAAACAGCACTTTGCCATAATAACACAGGGTAGTTGTTTGCAGCTCTCACACACAAATCCCTTTTCCCCATCTGAGAGAGAGAGATATTGGCACACCTGCCCTTTTAAATTTCCCTCAGCTGAGATCCCAGCTGCAGCCTAATTAAACACCTAGGTTTTACCATACATGTCAGGAATCTGGGTGAAATATACACACCTTCCATCTGTATACCTGCAGTCCTGTCACAGTACATAAACCCACAGTGAATTATAAAACTAGAGAGAGTCAGTAAATAAATCAGATAACTCAAAAACATCAACAACAACAAATTATAAATGAACTTTCTACAACACACTAGCATGGCCTTCATGGTATTCCTGATGTATTATTCATTATGGTATTACCATCACAGGAGCGGCAACAGTCTCCTTGCAGAGGGTGCGAACATGGTGTTGGGGCACAAGGTTTGCGCTGACAGGTCACTGTGCCATTATTACAGATGCAGTCACGACATTTGTCTGACGGGTCATAAAAACGCTGCATGTGTCTGTATGTGGCTCCAGAATAAGGACAATCAGCGGGAGGCACTGTGAAGATATGTGTAGTCATTAATACTGTTATTTTATTTGACAACAGATCAAATTTTGCAAATATTTATTAACTAGTATACATAGGGCACACAAGTAGAAACACATGGGGGTTATTCACTAAAGTCCAAATTGTTGCGTACAGGTGTGAATTCGCCAGCTAAAGACAGTTGCAATAGACTGCTACAGTTGCAGTTGCTTCTTTATAATGGAAGAATTGTCGCAGTCGCAACATTAGAATGGAAAGTTGTAGCAGTCGCAACTTTACCATGGGGTAGTAGTTGCAGTCGCAGATTTGCTATGGGAATCTGCTGTTTGAGAATTCAACAGTTGAATTCGCACCTTAGTGAATAACCCCCAGTAAGTTCCATGTTCTTTTTGCCTACATTTAAAACATGAATTTTTAATACTTTTTTTTACTCATCTCTTCTCTCATATAAGTTATGAAATGCAAAATGAGTAGGCAAAAAAAGGAGGTGGAGGCTCCCTGCAATGGCTGAAAGTGTGCTGTTGGAAACATCCAGCCAATAGGATTTCAGCAATGGTTGTAAGCAGCTCTGACCATTTCAGCTCCACACTACAATTGGAACTGCAGGTTTTTGTTTTAATGTGTGATTAGTCTTCAGCTACAGTATATTCACGGGTCACAAAAACTGATTTTTTATGTCGGTCTTTGTCTTGGTAAACATTTACCTGGGCACTGTGGGCAGCATTCTCCTTGTACTGAAAATGGATCAGAACACAGCAAGGGGGGACACCTTTTTGTCAGACACTGTACATTGCCATTCTGTGAAATGTAAAAGATAAAATTGGGGTTTATTCATGAAAGTGAAAATTCAGGTCTGTATGCTCCAAAAGTCATGAATTCGCTACTCCTTATTCACTAAGCAGTGGATTCCCTCAGTGAAGAAACAAATTGCATTGTACAGGGTTCTTTCTGTAGTGAGGCATAATCAGTCAGACAATAGGAACCCTGTCACCACTTTGATCTGGCGAAGTAAAACTGTTGAATTTGACAGAGTAAGTCATGCTGAATTGGCTACTTCAGCAATACTGTGACAGTTGATGACCTGACCTGTGCATGCTAAGTGTCATGAAGTGCTCTGTAAAAACTACAGCAATACACAGTGAAAGCAAAGATGAGCATAAAGAAATATCAGAAGGAATGGAAAATTCCAAAAAGGTCATTTAAAGGAAAAGAATAATGTAGAATGGCAAAAGAACAAAAATCATATTAACAAAAAGGTACATTTTGTAGCAACAAAATGGGAAAAAGCCTAAGACAACCACTACAAAGCATGTTCTCAGTGCCAGCTTTTTCCAAGGTGGAATTTGATAGGGCCAATAAATAAAAGCAGTACTCACAATGCAATGACATTGTCTACATTTGTCTGTAGGGCTAGGAAAATCTGCACCATTGGGGTATTCCTTTCCAGCATAGTTACAACCTGGGAAAATAGTCAAGAGATAGGTATTTACTGTGTTACAAACAGTCCTACAGTCACGCTGTCACTACGACTTTCCGCCTTTCCATACTCAGTTTGTAACCTGATATACAGTATATACACAATTGGCAATAGAGTTTTCTTTTTTGCTCATTTGTTTTTTTTCTTTTTTTTAAAACAGTACATTCTTTATCCAGAGGAAGCCAATACATATACAAACACATCACATATTTATAATTGGGCAGGTAGATTAGCACTCCAGCTGGGCGAAATTTATTAAAATCAGTAAAATTACTGAAATCACGATATTGAATGATTTTTACCGATATCGTGATATTGGTAATATCGATATCACGATATCGCACTATCGAAGTTTTATCGATATCGCGATATCGAATTTTTCAGCCATTCTGCCATGGAAATCAATGGTTCGGCTGAAATTCGATATCGCGATATCGGTAAAACTTCTGATATTGGAAAAAATTGTTCGATATCGCGATATCACTTTTAATAAATTTCGCCCCTAACACTTAAAGGCTCCTTATTAATCAGAGGTGTCTTGAGTTATACAGCCCTGCTTGTTTTGGAATGATAGAGAGAGATACAGAGAATGAGACTGATATTTGCTAAATATGCCTTTAAGTATAAATATAATTTTGTTATTGTCCCTATGATAAACAGTTAGAATTGGTTAGAGACAACAGGTGGCATGATAATTTTGGAACTGGAGTATTCACCTTCAGGACTGCCGTGCAGTACCTAGAGGTGTGCTGAAATTGAGTTTTCTAATGGTTTTGCAGTTGCAAGGGTCATGAGGTTAGCTTTGCTGTGTTTTGCCAATAATCTCGTCTAATAAAAATATTTTTTTCTTATCTTCTTGACAATGGTGCTTAATTCGATTGTACACTTTCTTAATTTCTATTTGTAATCTCCAAACTCACTCCTTTCTGCACGCATCACATTTTTTAATGTTATCCTTTGTTTTTCCACTACACCATTTTTCTGCACCCTGTCCTGTCCTGTCCTGTCCTTTTTTCAACTTAGCTTATTCACATACAGTGATACCTTGGTTCTCAACCACAATTCGTTCTGGAAGTGCGGTTGAGAACCAAATTTGGTTGAGAACCAAAACAATTTATCCCATAAGAAATCCAATCGCAGATTGACTTGTATTGATGCTGCGAATGCCATTCTGCTCATCTCGGGTGTTTGAGTTCCAAATATTTGTTCAGATTCCAAGACTAAATTTTCTTGAATTTCGTGGTTGAAAACCAATTTGTTTGAAATCCAAGTTGTTTGAAAACCGAGGTACCACTGTAGTTTACATTGTAGCCACTAGAAATTGTAGTTGTGGTAGTTCGCACTGTACTAGTGAGCACTGTCAACCTGGTCTCCACAAAGTTGCACCTTATTAAGTTTTTGCTGCCAACATTCACCTTGTTGTTCAATTACTTCTCCTGTACTGATTTTGGCATTTTTATATTAAGGTTACTAGGTGTGATGGACATAATTTCTCTATCTGAATTAATGCTGGTTTTATCAGTATAAATCAATATTTGGATTTATCAATATAAAGGATGTGATGGACATAATTGCATATACAGTATATATTGCTATACCTGTTTGTTCGAATTACAGTTGTATGCCTGTGTCTTTAAGAAGAATGCAAAGAATGATTATTGATATGTCTAGCTAGAACTTTCTGCTTAGCTATAACCTTGGCCTAGTAGCGGAGATTGACCATAGAAGGTATATTTCCGGATGTGCAAATTCTATATTTCTTAATGCTGTTGTTGTGCAAGCAGCCATCTGGGAAAAAACACAGCAGCTGACAGTATATTTCAAAGAAACACTGAATTTCCAACTGACTTGGGAATCCATTGCTTACCATTGCAATTGTTTTGACAGCAGGTCCCTGGAAGTGGGTATGAGCACAGAGCTCCAGGACATCCCCTGTCTGTGCAAATCACCTGTCCATCCTGACAACCACACTCCTGGCACTGATTGAGTGGATTTGAAAACTGCTCTCCATCGAGGAAAATCTGGTCCTGGTACCTGCAGTCTGGATTGGAAAATGAGAAGAGATATCTATTTATTTTATGCACTAATCAGTGTAAACCATTACATCCAATACTGAAAGACAAAAACATAAAAGGATTATCTGAGATATGCAGGCACTAATTAAAAAGTAAATAGTGCAAAGGGGATTCTCTGAAAGTGGTGGAATCACCATTGGTTTCAGAACTACTGAAATACTGTAGATCCAGTATCTACATAGTAGATACTATGACCATAGTTCATTGCTATATTCAACATTAGCAGGACCTAACAATTTATGTCTAATTGTGTTGTGTGATTGCATTTAATGATCATCGTTCAATCCCTAAACTGCCAATGCTGATGTCTATTTTATCACCAACCAATTACTAACTGCCAAAAAGTAAATGTGATACCTTTTTAAATGATTGAAAACTATTTCTGAACAGCAAATTTTGAAAACTTTGTGAGCCATTACCAGGATTCGATTTTTTCAAGGGAATAGAGATAACTGAAAAATTGCTGTTTGTGTCATTTTTTTTCTTAGAATTTTGACTGGCTAACAAAACATAGAATATTTTCGTTTTGCCCTTTCAGGATGCCACATTGTTTTACCCAACCCTGATTTACCATCCATCCATCTGAACATAGTAAAAATGGTTCTGGAAGTGAGAAACTGTCAAATTACAAAGATGAGTCAGATCTTCTCCTTAAAGAAGAACTGAAGTCTCTTAATACATCACATTTTTTAATTTAGCCTAAAAAAAGCCAAGAACACAATAAACCGACAATCTTTCCCTTCTAAGCCATCTACTAGGCTTAGATCTACTGTCATCTTCCCTGTCAGCCTACTTTTTCTTTCCTGGGGTGGGTGATGATGATTGACATTATAGCTCTTACAATCGGATACCTGTTAGATCGTAAATTAAGGGATCTGATTGGAGGAGCTATAATGCCAATCATCATTTAACCACGCCCAACCCAGGAAAGAAAAGGCAGGCTGACAGGGAAGATGAAAGAGAGAAACACTGTATAAAGGTACATTTTTTTAAATACAATATATATTTACAAAAACATTTCATTAGTAGAACCTAAATTAGTATTAGTTTTGAGGTGACAGGTGCACTTTAACTAGGGGAGGTACTGTTTCACTGTATTGTATATTAACTAGGGGAGGCACTACTGTATTGTACTGGCCAAAAACTGAGAGATTCACTGCTGCAATGTATTGGACATTGCTGTATGGTATTGGGAGGCAATTTAGTGCTACAACCCTCCAGTTAAATATGCAGTGTGAAGGGGGTGGTGCATTTGTCAGTTTGCTGTCCCGTATGTATCAACACAATGAAATTATTAAGTAGAAGCATGACCATCAACCCATCAATGATTATGGGGTATAATTATCAAGTGTTAAAATTGGACTTTTCCAGTATTTTTTCTTTTTTTTTTGCCCCTTTAACCACAAAATTCTTTATTTTTTACCCTGGTATTACCTGTCCATCCTGACATCTACACTATTGGCGCTGATTGAGTGGATTTGAAAACTGCTTTCCATTTAGGAAAATCTGGTATTACCTGTTTACCATATAATTATTTTTATTTATTAACATAGAATAATTTATTTTTTTCACTTATTGATAAATATTAATGTATGCTATAGTACTTCAAGATCTGGGAGATGCTTTATTTACAACATCAGCTAAAAGATGAATAAATTTGTCACTGTGAGATGCTTTATTCAGGAACATTAGCTGAAAGATTTACAGATTTGTCACTTTCAGTACAATCTTTGACTGCAACAGAATTGTTCAGTTTGCCAATGAATTCCTGCTGAAAAAACAATGCATGCTTAAAAAGTGAATGGCTTCAACCCTGTAACATGATGATAGTCCCTCAATAGGGGAAGCCTGTAAAGCTGCAAATTAGGCCTTTTACAATTTGCCAATACACACTCAACTTGTTACATTTATCACTGCTCCACCTTAGGGGCTAATTCACCATTGAGCGTAGTGAGCTGCAAAGCTTTCGGCTCACTTCGCACATGGTGCACACGGACATCAGCGAGCGCATTAAAGGGATTTCAGTCCCGGCGAGGAGACTCGAGTGTTCTGAAATTCCTTTAATGCGCTCGCTGACATCCGCGTGCAGGACATCAGCGGGCGCATAACATCATGTGCGAAGTGAGCCGAAGGCTTCGCAACTCACCACGCACAATGGTGAATTAGCCCCCTAGCGTTAGGTAACAAAATTACCTGGGCATTTGGCACAGCACTGTCCTGGGGTCCTTTCTGGTCTGGAACACAAAACAGGAGGACACACAATAGGGGAGCACTGAACAGTACCATCCTGCAAGGAAATGCCAAAAATTGTATAATACTTAATAATAAATAATCATTTCCAGTATTTACATTAGTTTTCTATCTGCTGCCATTAGTATATTTAACACATCTCTATTATCAGTTCATCTTGAAGTTTCACAAAATAGATGCTACCAAATGCATATTGTAAGATTCTTGGCTGACGTGGGGTGATAGAGATGTAACCCTTTGTATAAAATGCATGGTTATAGAGTTCAATAACAAACTGAAATCTACTTTAATGTTCTGCTGTTATTTATATGGTTCAAAGTTTGAATTTGCTACATTATGAATATATTTACTCCCCAGGTATTAATTCCATATCATTTAATTGCACTGGATATGTATGCAGGACCTTTTGTATAGTATTCCATTATGTAAGCAGCTTAAATAGCCTAAGAAAAAGAAACACAGCCCTAAAGTTATATCACTTTTTAAAGGAGAACTATAGTAATTTTTTATACTTACCCGATTGGTCTAGTAGCAGTATACTAAGGGGTTATTTATCAAAGTGAGAATTCAACTGTTGAAGTGAATTTACATCACTTCGGGTGGCTGTGCTTTGATTCTCTATTCCTTATTCACTTATTATGCGACCGTCAATAGCTGGTGAATTTGCCACATCGCAGAGTTTGCTGACCACCCGAATATAGGGAAGTGTCTCATTGACACCTTTCTGCGATAATTCAGACTTTGTTAAATAACCTCTAAGGCCCTTATTCACCAATGTGCGAAGTGAGCCGCGTAGTGTTCGACTCACTTCGCACATTGGTGAATAAGGGCCTAAGTGTTCTGCTGCTAGATCAGTATTCATCTGACAATCCACAGCCCAGACTCGTCAGATAAATACATCGCTACACCAGGTTACTTCTTGGTTATGTGAGTGATGTCAGTCCTCGCAAAGTACCCGTCCCTTGCCTAAATGTCACCAAAGTTAACCAAATGAGTATATGCATATCGAAAAAATCAACCAGGACGTAACTATGAGTGGTAATGTATTCATCTAACGGTCCTGGACTGTGGATCGTCAGATAAATACTGATCTACCAGCAGTACACTTATAAGGGAAAAATTTACCAAGGTACTCTTGCCCCGCAGACATTTTTCGACTGATTTTTTTTGTTTTTTTTACTAATACAAGTATTCACCTGGTTGCTGCGCAAAAAAAAAAAACAGGTGAAAAAACAGCTAAATACCTTAGTAAATTTTGCCCGGATTCGTTTATAAATTTAAGTAAGAATCTTAATATCAGTATGGCACTACCATCCACAGCATTACTTTATCATAAAAGCCATTATTTATATTATCTGGATGCCACAGACAGTGGCAGACAAGAGTGCTTACATTGCATTGGCAGTCCTGGCATGGATTATCTGGGTCTGTGAAAATGTGTCCATTTCTATAGATTCGTTGGTTATAGCTGCAGTTGTCACATACTGGACAGCATTCACCTAAAAGTAAAAAACAAATATGAAAAATTGTCCTGGAGGTAACGTAGACAATATAGAAATGTACTGCTTAGGTGACATTCCTTTCTTTCAGAGACCAATAAATCAATAATAAAAGTACAATGTGGGGTGCTGTGATCATTAAGGAAATGTCAGTATGGATGAATGAGAGAATTAAATGTTGTTATAGTTAACCTTCACTGATGGCGGCGTGCAGACAGGAGATGGAAGGGCATTCACTGACTCCACACACAGTGTCCCCATGTAGACAAGTGCAGCTGCTGCAGGGATCACCAGCCACTTCCCATTCCACTCCCTCCAAAAATTCCACTCCATCCTGCACACAAACTGACAAAGAGAAACGTGGGGTTAAAAGTAAAATCATGGAGGAAAAAGAAGGATGAATATTTTGGAAATACAACAAAATAGAAAAAAAAAAGTATGAAATAGAGAAAAATTAGATCAAAATAAATTTACATTAAGTGTACATATGTCAATTTTCCAAGTCAAGTGATCCTCTCACAAGTTATGTAAATGCAAATAGCAGATATTTAATAACAGCAATAATAGGTATGCTATAAACCAGGGGTCCCCAAACTTTTTACACTGGGGGCCAGTTCACGGTTCTTCAGACCAACGGAGGGCTGGACTTTAAAAAAACATATGAAAATCCCTATGCACACTGCACATGTCTTATTTTAAAGGACACATAAAGTCAAAAAAAAAAAAAAAAGTGTTAAAATACTTACCTTATACTGCGCCGATTGATTACAGTCACAGTATTAGCTGTTCTATAATTGTCCGGCTCCCAATGCTTCCCCCGATGCCTCCTGCACATCGCGCTGGCTGACATAGAAGCCAGCGTGTAGCTCCTTCTTCTCCTTCCCTGCTCATTGCGGGGAGCATTCTCTTTGGCCCCTGCACTGA
>WMED01000242.1:0-39519 GCA_019650415.1 Pipa parva
ATGGTTATCGGCGATTATCGTTATCGAATAATGATTATCATCTCGATGATTTCAAAAATCATTAATTTATCCAATGCCAATTATTGTCATCATCGCTCATCACTACAGATATGGAAAAGGATTTAGGAATTTTCATTAACTGTAAGTGTACCAACCAGTGCCAAGCAGCAGCTGCCAAGCAAATAGGATCATGGGGTGCATTAAAAGGGGCATAGATGCATATGATGAGAATATAATTATACCAATTACAAATCACTGGTCAGACCACACATGGAATATTGTGTGTAGGTTTGGGCACCAGTGTACAAGAAAGATGTGGTTAAGCTTCAGCTGGTTCAAAGGCGGCTACTAAAGTAATAAAAGGAATGGGCAAACTAGAGAACCAGGAAAATTTATCAAAATTGGGATGTAAATATAAATTTGTTCCCTTTTGTTCAACTTTACTGTACAGTAATGTACAGATATTACTATTCCATTTCTGTTATTTAACACTTTGTGATATGCTTAGCGTTTCAACATTCAAATACAACACATTAAGATAATGTAAGATTAGACACTGCATTTCTATGCAGTCCTATAGAGAAATTGCTTTTAATGCATCAGGATCCTATTGTAATGCACTGAGTTTAAATGACACAATGAGTTTTGACAAAATCAGCCCTGATCCCTATAACATGATTATACCAATAAAAACATACTATAAGAGATAAACACCCAAAGACTTCCCTTATAAGCTTCATCATACTTTAAACTCCAAACATATAGCTGTTGTTCAAATAATAAATATTTAATTGACTAAAAAACTACAGCCTCCTCTAGCACTGCAGCACTTACCATCTTTCATCAGTTGTTTTATACTGTAACATTTTCTGTGATTCCCTACTATTTTCAGCTTAAGGTTACAGTTATTGATAATCTTTATTTTATCATATTTTTTACGTTCACTTATAAGCCACTACCTGACACTATTTATCTGTATGATAAACTGTATGACACAGCCTAGTGTCTCAAGTGACTATCTTCACAATGAAAAATACTGCTAACCTGCCAATTAACACTTTCTGAATGAAGTCCAAGTCAAATGGACAATATCTCCTGGCTGCGTACAAATGGAACTCTCTGGCATATCCTAAGAAATCAATGGTATGCACTATGCTTTAGCAGCACAAAAACTGTGATCAAAATGAACATTAAAAAGAGAATGTGGAGTAAGCATTCAAAGGACAATTACTATATATTCAATTTGTCCTTAAAAAAACTCCAGATGGTATCAAAAAAGTATAATATTTAAATTTCCAACCGTTCTTTCTGTGGTACTTCATGAATATGTATAAACTAAAGCACCATAAAAGACAATAGATCTAAGTGAAGCCTGTTAAACAATATGGCTTCTATCAGTAAAGTAGACATGCAGAAAGCAATCAAATTCAGTTCAATTTAACTTTAACGATTACATTTTCACAAGTATTGTAGTTAAATAACTACCACGCCAATCTAACGGGAAATTCTCTTTTTTTCTGGAAAAACTGGCGCTACAATACATTAAACAAAACCGAAGTTGTCTGTATCAGTGTTGAGCAATTATTTTCGGGTAAGACTAAATTAAAAGTAAACGCTATAGGTGGGTAAAGGCAGGAATGTGTTAAAAAAAAAAAGGTGAAAAATAGTAAATGGATGAAAAAGAGAAATCAAGGGTGGGATGATAGGAGTCGTTCACAGTCAGGGGGTTATTCACTCAGGTGCAAATTCGACTGTCAAATTCGCAAACAGAGGGTTCCCATAGCAAATCCGTGACAATTTCCCCATTGTAAAGTTGCGACAATTTTTTAAAGTTAAGATTGCGACAATTTTCCCACAATAAAGTCGCAACTGCAACAATATTCTCATTATAAAAACACGACTGTGACAGTAGCAGCCTATTGCGCCTGTCTTTATCTGGCAAATTCGCACCTATACGCAACAATTCAGACTTTAGTGAATAACCCCCTCAATCCTGCACCAGTCACTCTCGGAACCTGGTAAGTAGGAAGCAGCGCTGCAAGGATACCCCAGAGCAGGAACATTCTAGGTTTAAATAGATAAAAACAATAGGAAGGACATGTAGAAAACAACACAGGAATGTATACAGACGTGATTCACATAACTGTGGATGAGCATCCGTTTTGTACGTCTGGAAACATTTTTCATCTGACATATACAGACACCTACTGTAAATGGATTTTTCAGATGGATTTACTGTCAGCGTTGCTGCCAGAGGATTATGTATTGGAATTAAAAGCACAGAAAATTCACATTCTGATATTTATTTGGTTAAAGTCTGTGAAATCTGCTTCCGTTAGGTTTAAATCTCCTTTCCTATTAAAAAAATGCTCATCATGAATGCCTTCAATCTGCTTCAAAGTATTAGGTATGATTTCAGAAGTGCTGCAGAAAGCAACAGAAACAGTTTTCTTAAAAAAGGAGGCGATGACAAGCAATTGAAAAGGAATTTCTATATAATATTATGTCTTAATCAATGGTTTTTCAACGTGTCCTCAGACTGTCCTTTAGACTGGAAGGAAGAAGGACTCAGAGAATAAAATGGAGCATAGACAATGTCCCATATAAAATGCCACGGTCGTACCACACAAACGTTAATGTGGTTTTATTGATAAAATCCACTTAATAAGTTAATACAATGTCACGTAGTCCAGTGATTCCATACAAAATACCAAAACAGCCAAATGTTCCATGCAAAGGTCTAAAACCTAATGAGAAGCTCTCATGGTATAGTTTCTGCTGTCATATGGATGGATAGGTATAAACAAACATTTTAATAAATATGTTCTTTATTCAGAACTGTAATGATAATCATAATCATTTGTAAGAAATAAATCTTACTTCCCACTCCCCCTCTTCAACTTACAGCTAGTTATGGTAACCAGTTACAGCCATGCTAATCCAAAAAGGGAATTTTTATCGTGTAGGTTTAGGTGGTCCTTTCATTTGGACATTAAACAATATAAACGTCTGGAATATAAAATATACTATCACTTCTGAATGCTAACCTGCATGCCACATTATTCTGTCTACTCCTAAAACGTCTGCATTGCTGGAACCTTAATTATTTGGAACCTTTAACTGTCCCCCCTGCTATCCTTTGCCATATAACATTTGACAAGTCTCTCTTTTGATTTTTCTAAGCTACTTGTTACCACCCAAACTGACACAGGCAAAGCAATTATCCTTTAAATCCCCAATCTCAGTATCTGCTTTGCAGTCATTTTACATTTAAATTTAAAAACAAGAGAGGCACTAAACACTCACCACCGCGATTAATATGATCATATATTTTTTAAAGCTTATTTTGTTTTTATTATTTTATAGAAAATAAATGTCCTTTACTAAATAAACCACAAAATCATTTCTTAGACATTGAGCTGAGTGGAATTGGATGTTTAATGAGGTCACAGACCATCTGCACAAATTAATTGGATTTTTTTAAAGAGAGATTAGAATCATACCTGGTCTCCAGGGGTATGTTGCTGTTCAGTACCCAGCTGTTATGCAACTGTACAGAATCTTGAGTACCAGTGGGAGGGTTTGAAGCTGCTGGACTTGGTTGGCTGCAGGATGTCATTGAATTTCTCTGGAGAGTATCCAACATTTGAGATGTCTGTCTACTGCAGGTGCATGCATGGGGTGGAGGGGGTGGAGGTGGCAGGGGTCTGAATGTAAACTGGTTCCGTGGACTTCCAGGGATTTCTAAAAAAGAAAAAGGGAATTGTTTTGAATATACATGCAGAAATACTGAATATAGCCAAGTTACTGCACCTTTAGGTTTAAAGCATAACAGATATGAATTAATACAGACTGAATTTGAAGCAAATACAAGATTTGCATCTTAGTTTTAGAACAAACCTCACTGAAATTCAAACTTTGAATAGAAACCAGGACTCCAGGAGTTTATATTAAAATGTGAAGGGGGCTTGAACTGTAATTTGAATATTTCAAGATGTATCTTTACCCAAACCATGTATCTCTACAACAGTTTCAGCTTTGCAAGCAGTCAGAAGAACGCATGGGTTTTCTTGCTTTGAACAATATGGGGAGAGCACTTTAAAACAAATAAACAAGTGCCCCATTCCAGGTCAACTAAGGGACAGTTTCTGGGCAGGTAGGGAGAGGTTAAGCATCAATCTGAAATGGGTAGTAAAAGTGAAGTATCCTTGTGATATTATACTTGTATTGTTTAATGCAATTTTCCCACGTCTGTATTTATTTGTATTACTGAATTGTACAGCACTGCGTAAATTTGTGGCACTTGTGAAATTATACATACACACATACAAAAGGTTATGTGCCTGAGAAAAATGAAGTGACATCATCCTCACAATGTCCCAGTGATTGTATTAAGTGAGCAACACATCTGTTTCTAAGTCACAATATCCATAGTTAATGTTGTCACTTGGTCTCAGTCTTTATTGTCACTTTTGAATGAACAGTCACGTTTCACCACATTGGAGCCCAGGTATCAAACCCCTACACATGCACACAAAGTAGTGCAAAAAGCTCCATAAGCCAAACAAATATTTAGTCTTTCATGAATAAGCCACAAATTCATGAATCCTTTGTTGTTTTCTTTCTTTTGAGATGTTTAAATTATTTTTTAAAAAAGCTATTGAAAGGGCAGTGTGTTGAAGGAGCAACCTACTATGCTCCCTATGCATGTGCACAGTGATATCGACAGACCTTTTTCCAGTTTTTTATTATTTCTGATTGTTGATTTCTGCTAATATGGGGAAAACACTAATTTCAAGTCTTTCCAGTTTATTGAGCTATTCAATTAAGTTGTTCAGGAAGGTCCTGAAAACCTTCTAACTCTCTGAGCACACATGAGCAGCAATCTCTGGGATTCATTTGTCATTCTCTAACAGAATGAATAACGTGTTTTGTTTTTGGTTTGCTACTTGCAAATGCAGGCCTTAAGATAAGCAGAAATGTTTGAAAACTGATAAATGCTTACTGTAAAAGCAAAGACACTGCAGGACTTTATACTAAAATGAGTTATGTAGCAAATGGAGATATAGCGTTTTAAAGATAGTCGGTTTCATCATCAGAATTTGAAAGCGGCTGGTGTGTTGGTGAAGGCATAAGCAGGCAAGTCAGCCATTATGAAAACACAACAAATTTCTATAATCTTTTCAACATGAATGCAATTATATTTATATATTTGAAAAAATTTATCACTGCTTATTTGCTTTTCCAAACAATATATAGTACTGGGGCATATTTACTAAGACCATTTTGACTATATTGATTGATTTCACCCTATTTTGCAGTATATTTTTGTTTCCCTGTACTTTTTGATTTCCCTGATATACAAAGGATCGATAAAAATGTTTCCCCATCAAAATAATCAATCAGTTATCAATAATATCAATCAGTTAACAGGGGAGTTCTTTGCAATGATTTTCAATGAGGGTTCCTTTCATTACAGATCGATATTGATGTCTCTTTTCAATGGGGAAATATTTTGGACTTAGGCTAAATGACAGGACCAACTCCATAGGGAATTATGGGTTTTCACCAGCACGAGGGAGAGGAGTTTTTTTGGGGGGGATAAAATTGTTTTTCAACAGATTAGTAAATAGGAGAAAAAAAGAAATGAAGTAAAATATAGGCTGTTTCTCCTGCATTTACTAGTTGAAAAATGTGATTGACTTTAGTAAATGTCCATTATTTCACAACTAAATGAAACAAGGGAGGGGGGTTGTTTACTTAACGGATAAAAGATGGTTACAATCAGCAAAGAACAAACCAGTAGTTATAAAGTGTTTCAATTGAAATATGCCATTTTTACAAATACTGTGTAAGAAAGATTGCAATGCAAATCTAAAAGGATTTTTTTTTCTTCTTTTTCTTGTGTTTACTTGTCCTTTAAACCTTCCGAGGTTTTGTAATTATTATGGAGTAGGAATTAGAATATTTCTAACATGCATTGCTCTTATTTTTTATGTACAGAATGGGTTTTTTTTTTAAATAAAAACTATTTAAAAAGCTTACCAGCTTTAAATAATGAATGTTGTCTAAGGATTTTTCCTGTAAAGAAAGTCCCAGTAATAAATGCTAAACTATGTGATATAATCCCCAAACAGCTTGCATTTTTTAGATCAACCAACACACAGCTTATTCCGGAGCTGGTAAAAAGCACAAACACTCCATGTGGAAAATTTACCTACAATAAAAATCACAGCAAAATCCTCACTGACAGCATGGCCTACTTTACTTTGATAATCTCTTGCTATATTTCCCCATAGGAGATTTCCCCCAAGCAAGTTTAAAATAATCATGAAAACTTTGCGTCACCCTCGAAAATGACAGAGAGGAACAAAATGAAAACATCTATTTTAGAACATCGCTAAAATGTTAAAGCCCTATTGACCACAAAACTTTACTTGTCTTCGCTTCAAACCAGGCATTGCACTAGCTAAATATTTTTTTTTTCAATCAATTTCAGTTCAATCTGTGAACAAATATACTAGATTATGTATATCTTTTCCTAGCTGTTGTAAGTCATATTTGAACCTAGCAATGCCTTTAAGGACACCATGCCATGATTTCAATGAGTAGGCCAAGTCCCCTAGCCCATTTTTTTGTTCTTTAACCCATTCATCGTAGAGTCCTGTCTCTCATTTGCTGTAGTTAGGGCTCATGAAAAGTGATAAATAAATGTTAGTAAGGATTACTTGATTTTAAAGGACAACTATAGTATCATAAAGTACTAACCTGATCGAACTAGCAGCAGTACATTTAGTGAAATTTATTAAATTTGGAAAAGCCATTTTTGGTTTTCTGAGTTTAATAATTCGGGAGAACACTTTAAAGTTTCTTGCGGTAAGTATCGCGAGATTTGCCTCGATCGATGCTTGCCATGAGAAACTTTTTCTATTGACTCTATCCATGGAAAGGTAGCTATACTGTATGACTACCCTATCCATGGATATATTTAATAAAAAAAATTTCTCACAGCAGGTATCGATCAAGGCAAATCTCATATGCCTTGATATTCAAATTTGCACCTTAGTGAATAACACCCTTTAGTCTGTTGAGATGGGTCAGTTTTATTGGGAAGTCGATATGCAATGCACTTAACTTCTTTTGAAAAGAGTGGAGAAACTGGAATCTAATGATGATAACGTGTTTCCACTGGAAAATGATTAGTTAATTATAGTTTCAAAAAAGTTAAAGCGCATTTAAAGTACCCTGTCCAACAACTAAAATAAAATCCAAAAAAAACATGAAAAGTTCTACATGGAATGAAAATTGCTTCTATTACATTCTATAATATTAAGATAGCATATTAAAAATAGTTGAGAAAATAAATAATTTGTCATAGTGCTAATTTAAACTCAAATAGCCTTATGATTATACATGCTATATTGAAATAATAAAAATTCTTAGTTGTATAGAGACTATTATATTTACCTGTGACTTGAGAATTATGTTAAATCATGATTTAATCAGACACTGAAAACATGCACAAGATCTTGGAGACATACCCCTTTGTTAAGTGCAGCACTAACAATACATTATTAAGCGCTTGGCAAAGAAGTTGCCCCAAAACATTACTTTGTAGTTTTGTGATGAGTTTCTGTGAGTGTGTTTTTCCAGTATCATTAATGAAGCTTTTGTGCTGCAGTGGTCACAGCATTCAGAGCACCAACATCGAGCAGAAAATGAGTGCAACTGAGTTTCTGTTTTATTGTCACAGTTTGTCTATAAGCAAAGTAAAAAAGGATGAATTATTATTTCTGGCAAGCACAAGAGTGCATCCTCTAGCCTAGCGCAACAACATTAAATAATAACCAGCATTCCCTGGTAGAGAGATCTGTAGTTTGTAAACAGCAGAAAAATGCAGTTTGCTTCTCCATATAAATTAGAGTTACTGGACACGTACATATGGCACATCAGTCGTGCGGTTATACAATAAAATGTGCAGAATCCACCAAAAGAAAATCTTGCATTCATTATTTTAGCTGGATTTACATTTTGTTTTACGATTGCAGTTTGTTTTTTTTCTAACAGGGACGTGAAGCATAAGATTATTCCACTTAATGGCAAATCAGACAAGCCGCTTAGACGCAAGTTTAATCAATATCTTTTATGAGTGAAAAATTAAATATTTGTCTTAAAGGGACAATAAACCCCTGTTATGATCAAGGTTCATAATGTATGTATATGAGAAATGAACTTTGATAGTTGTGAGCCCTCTGTTAAATTGAAAAATGATTAATATTGAATCCTATTATAATCTTTCTTATAAAAACTCCAATTTATAACAGTTAGTTCAGCTCCTTTGAACCCCAAAGGCTCCGTTTGCTGGCAGCTGATTGGATTTTACATACTGTCTTTCCAATCAGAATAAACACTAGACATATAAGATGTTTTCTAAAACGTATGCCATATTTATTAATTGTTTCAATTAAGAACATAACTCACTGTTATCATTTGCAAATAACTCATCATATGCATATTCAGAAGTAATAGTACCCCTAAGAAAAAAAGACAATTTGTGACTTTGTATAGTTTATATTATATACTATACTATATTATAATTTATGCACAGTAAAAGACCTAACGTAAGTTTCAGAGACTTACAGGGGTATCCATTAACAGGGATAAATCATTTAGAGAGGTCTAGTAACCCATAGGAAATAATCAGCAGTCAGCATTCACTGGTATAAGGAAACAAAAATAATAACAGTCAAATTCTGATTGGCTGGTATAGGCTACTAGACCTCTGTAAAGTTAGCCCTGTTTTAATGATTACCCCTGTTATTGCCTCTATAACTGTGCAGGAACATTTAGGATATCCAGAGTGCACAGTTAAAGGTAGGTAATGTGGCACTTCATTTCAATGTTTAACAAAGCCCTATAATAATTCTATAAAATACTTCATTTTCAATGTATTATTATGGTTTGGCCTGGCACTAGCAGTAGCTTACAGTAGCTTAACATTTGAAATACTCACCTGTTTCCTGACTATCGAAGCAGTTCCAGAAAAATAAATTTATAAAAATAAGGTAAATTTGCAATTATTTCAGTCTGTAGGAGGATTTGTGAAGGGATTATTTATTAACTCTACTTTTGGCTGTTAAAACTAATGATTTTCTCAGAATGATCAAAAGCAAACATTTTGTTTGTGTTTGTGAAGAACAAGGTATGATTTGCTGTAATCTTTTGTTTAATAATGTAAAACACTAGTGAAACCAATAATTAAAAATGCCTTGATGAGATTGTTATGACAGTCTTTCTAAGAGAATAAATTCAGTGGAATTTATAAGCAGGGGCAAACTTTATTGAGGTCTGCCAATCCATAACAACAAATCAGAGGCTGGCTTGCATAATTCTAGTGAATGTTGATTGGTTGCTGTGGGTTACTAGACCTTTGTAAATGATGTCCAAAGTTGATGAATTCCCCTGATCATCTTTTAAAAAGGATTAACTGCTGCAATAATCTATATTCTACTAAAAGCTTACCATTTTGACAAGCGGAACTGAAGAAAGGAAACTTTGGAAATCAAAAACTTAGAAAATGAATCAGTATTAAGATTCTTATGTCTGTGTCTCAGCTAAATTCATTTTTAAGACCAAGTACTATTTTTTATTGCATTGTGTATACTTATTTGTTTACTATTGTTTTCAAGAAAACACACTCAAGCAGGGTCAATAATTGTGGTCAAATGAGTTAAAATTATCTTAAAGTATAACTATGCATATTTTAAGAAATAATAACTGTTTTACAGTTAAGGGAGAAAGTTATTAAACCTGGAAAGAACACTCTGGATCTTTCCGAGTTTACCGAGAGAAATCTCGCATTATTCTCACAAAATTTCATTGGAGATTTCGAGATCGAGTTTTTCTATCCCAATTTTCAAAATTTTCGATGGAAAGGTAGCCATGCTACTAATATAAAGTATGGCCATCTTTCCATAAGAAAAAAAATTGAAAAATCAAGATTGAAAAACGATATCTCAAGAAATCTTGTGAGAACAATGTGAGATTTCTCTCTGTAAATTCTGAAAGACCCAGAGCTGTCTTTCCGAATGTAATAACTTTCACCCTGAGTATCCATTTAAATCTGAACATGGTGATACATATGAGTTAAAGCTTTTCAGTTTTTATGAAATGAAATTATTATTCATTCACATGACAGGGAGAGTATCGGTTTTACTAAATGTCTGTGGCTCTGAAGCAAATGATATAAAAAGAAATAACATATTGAGGAATACCAGCAGTGGCCACCAATGCTCAAGCAAATAACTATTTCTAGGACAAAATGACAAATTTCACTATTCTTTTTCTCATTGATATATGTGTGGTTTTCACCAACAAAACAAATGTACAAGCCCATTAACTTCCTGTAGTCATTTTTCAGTTGATGTTTTGTGACTGCTGTATAGACTAATAAAAAACAATTTGACTGACATTTTGATTCTGTCATTGTCAATTATAACTGGATTGTTCTTCAAGCATCAACTCCCAGTCATCTCCAGAAATGACAGGCCATTGTGGGTAATGATTCTTTAATGATTTTACCCAATTGGAAAAGCCAGGTTTGTATGTTTACATGCATAATTGGTTTCATATCAGGAACCGTAATTAAATTACTGAGGCGCGGACATCGTAGAATACCAAACTGAAGCACATTCTGCATAAGAAATGAGCAGCTTATCAAGTTAATTATTGTTAATTTAAATTAAGATCAGTTTGGCTGTTTATTACGATGTTTCATATTACCATAATTTAACTTTTACTAAGCCAAATAAAGCAAACAACTCGAAAGTGGAGATTCATGAAGCATGCACAAAATAGATTATTTACAACACTAGACTTCGAATTTTTTGCCACAATCATTACATTTTTCTCCATTTTTGCCCAAGTACCCTCTTATTTTTTTAATTATAAAATGTAACTATTTTCATTGGAAGATGCTCTATTAAAAGGGAATCTCTGGTGAAGTTAAAATTGGTGCAGTTCTACCTCCTGTTTTTGTTGAAAGCAGTGGCTAACTTTGTGTTTAAACCTTTACATTAGAATTGTAATGTCAACAGGGTTTTTTTTTTTTAATTTCATAAAAGTGTATTTTTATCAAAGGTAATTCTTGTTTATAATTATGCTTAATCATTTTGTATTTGCTATGTAGGACCAAGGCCAAAAAAAAAAAACAAAAGCTACATCACAGACTGCACCCACAGTTCCAAACTATAACCTGTAGTTGCTAGTGTGTCCCACATACTTTGACCAATGTAGTGGACATGTCAGAATTAAAAGCATTAAGCATGCAGAGTGCTGGAGTAAAACACCTAACATAAGCCTTTTAACAAAGTTAATAAATTGTTTCCATACCCACTTATTAAAACAACCTCTTTGAACAAAGATCGAGAAGAGTTCCCAATAGCAGCCCTGCAAACATTAATTCATCATAAGCTTGATTACCATTTGATAAGAGGAAATATGGTTATACAATTGCAGCCTTGATCTTTTTCTGTGGTCTGGTGAAGCATTTCAAAGTGGAATGTCATTGTTAACCTTTAATGTGCTATGACTGGAATGTAGATTCTCTAGTCTATTTTTAGATAACGGATCCATGATTTTAAGTGCATTGACCTGAAACAAAGATCATGCATACCATCAGATATTGTAGATAATTACTTTGGCTTTCTCCATATAGCCTTAAGAATATTAGTTTTTAAGTGCAGAGTCACAGATACCTTTTGGAATAATAGGATAATCTTTGGGGACTGGGTTGGCAGCAGCTATGAATGGAAGCATTTGACTTCAGCTCTTTAATTCGTATTTATTAAAAAAAAAAAACAAACTTGAAGATATTTTTCCAGCGAAAGATAATTAAGCAGTGCAGGATGATAGAGTAACTCAATACTGTAAACATTTTGAGATAATATAAATCTAATCTCTGCATATTGATAGAGAAGATGAATAACTTCATCACTGTCAACTTAAGCTGGACTACTACTTCATATTTCTGAAACTTACCCATCATCTCCCACATACCTAATGCACTAAAAGTAATATGAAGCAGATATAGCCACATAAAGTTCCTGCAATTGCAACAAATCTCACAAATAAAATGTGATATCACACGGGACCAAAAGAAAGGAACACATAAATATCTCCTAAAGTTGTTCCTGAATAAAACAATATTTTAAGAAATCCAAGCAGTGGATTAGATTATATATATTTTCCTGAGTCATGGATATAATCAATTGTAACAGTATCATTCATATATGGCAGAAAAACTTTAGTATCACCTAAAAAATAATTGTCCTCATCACATTGACACAGAAGATCATATTGCCACCTAACCCACTGACTTTGTTGTGTTTTTTTAAAGAAGCTTGTTATTAGACGTAAAGCAGCCGACTGGGATTACAGAGTTATTGTTGCTGTTGTAAAGATCTACAAAAAGACAATAAAGCTAATATGCATGATTGCTTTCTTCAGCTTGCTACACACACTGCAGCTTGCATATACAACCACGCAGGGATAAAAGCTTTAACTACTGCAATAAAACAAATCAAGGAAAGAGAGTAAAAGTACCAAGAATAAAAGAACCAACCCCATCAGTAGCAATAAACACTCCATCATTCTCAATAGAACAATACCTGGGAAAAATGTAAAATGTTAAGCACTATTAAATAATACTCTTAGATTTCTTTATTATAATGTTTAGAATTTAATAATGATTATTATAGTTCATAATATTGTTAGTCTTAGCACTAAACTCTAGTGTATAATGTACTTTATGTATTGTACAGGCTTCTATTGGGTCTGTTGTTATCTGTTTATGGTCCATTTTTTCCCTAAACCCTCTATTCCAAGTTTCTTTCTTTATAGTGGTGGCATAAAAGCAGACAGTCTAATAGGATTTTTCACAGAACAGAATTATCTGGATAATTTGCTCAGCAACAGTGAATCGTGAAATACCTATTTATTGCCGGCATATTTAAAGCCACTTACAGTTGACCACTCTCTTATCAGATCAAACTACAGTAACAGAACTGTCCAGCTGAATGTTAATTCAAGCCTTTTATCTTTTGCCAAACCTATTTTCTAACAATGTCAACATCCAAATAAGTGATTCAATTACCACTCTTGAGTCTCCTTATCTATGTTTTATTACTAGCTAGATATTATCAGAGCCGCTCATTCTCTTTTGCTCAATATTAAGTTTTGGAAACAATTTTACACTGTTAACATTTCAACTTTTACCTTTTCTGGTTTTCAGTAATACAACAGAATCCTCTTTTTTATTTTTTTTTGCAGACACAAATGAAAGATTTGACTGATAATTTCCATACCACACTCCCAACCATGGGCTACCTAGGAATAGACTTGAGTCATGTAATTACTACTACCAACAACATGTTATAATCAGCCCATATTCTTTTAATCCAAGGGCTACACTGGCTCCCTAACCTTTTCTTCCTTTTTCTAATCCCTCTACCAACCCATCAGACATACAGCATAGCCTTTCACTAAGGATACATAACCGCAAGTTTTAAGAAATAAATAATATGCTAACTTTCTTTCATGTACAAATTTTACAAATATTGAGATTTACTCTAAATTGTTCTCATATTAAACATCTACTACAGCAGGATACAATGATATATTAACACTAGTTCAACTAGTGTTTTAATCACTTTTATTGAATTGCTGTTACCATGCATTTGCTGTATATCTTTGCACCAATCTAGTTTATATTCTCTTTTTCAACTTTCTGTTGCGTTAATAAATATTATCAAGAGCCAAAATGATATCAATTCATGCTGTATCATGCATATGGTGTTAACAGTGTACTGAATTGTGTCCCACCTTTTTTTCCTTCTTTTATTTATAACACTGTTTAAACACAGCTTAAAACTCAATAATGTTATATCAACCTGTTATCTTATGGATCAAGTGAAGCAATACTGCTCAAAGGAATCTCACTCACTGATGATATAGTGAAATAAGTCTGGCCACATTTGTACAGAAAAAAAAATGGAATGCATTGCTTAAACCAGGGATCAGACTGACAGATACTTATAAAGATTTTTCTTGATTTTTATAGGATCGAAAACAACTTTATAATTTAGAAAAAATGCATCAAAAAGTGACTTTCAACATGGCAATAAAAGATTTTTCAAATTGGTGAAACCGGCCAGCATTATTAAAAAAATACACGTTTCATCAGTATTAAGTGGTCAAAAAAACCTTTTCGACTTTTGTAAATGTGAATATGAGAACTTTGGCTGAAAATTGTGAAGCAACTTTACATGCTCTGTTTTTAAAATAAATATTGTTTAGTTACTCCAAACTACTGTCATTTGTATAATCTCACAACCATAGGAAACCTTTTTGTACCATTTCATACTACTACATTTCCAAGTATTTTTTAGATTTGATTTTTCAATCTAGTAGATCTGCTCAATTTTAATGACGTTATTTTGCCAAAGAACAAAACACATACACAGGAGATGTTTAGATAGAGCGTGCCAATTTGAGGATGATCCTGACTCCCACAGCATATGGACTGATTTCACATATTGTTAGTTCCTATTTTAGTAAACATAGATCTATAACTACATCCAAATCTCACATATAAAACATTTTTAAATGTGTTAGTCAAGTATAGTTCATACAGGGGCCAAAAACACTGCAAGGAACCCTGTAATTACTGTGCTAATTAGGAAGAGACTTTGAAATTCAGAACATTATTTAGTCTTTCTTCCAGTGCAAAAATACATTAGCTGGTCTGATAGTTAAAATACGTTCCTGGTCTGTTAGTTAAATTGGTGGGGGTGCACAACATTTATTTATATTTATTTGCAAGTGCAATTATTATCTGCCATGTTCTTCTGTCCATTAATGGGGCGGTAGAGTCTAAGGGGGGAATTCAGGATAGTCCGAAGTGAGGTGCAGAGTGTTTGCCTCACTTCGGACTGGTGCACCATCAGAGAACGCATTAAAGGGATTCCAGTCCCGGCAAGGCAACTCTTTTGTTCTCGCCGAGACTGGAATCCCTTTAATGCGCTCGCTGATGTCCGCATGCAGGACATCAGTGAGCGCAGATCAGTCAGTCCAAAGTGAGGCGAACACTCCGCTCCTCACTTCGGACTATCCTGAATTCCCCTCTAAATGTACTTCCCAGCACTGCATTGAACCATGTATGTGCACACTGAATATACTGAAAAAAAATCTATATTATTTTCCAATGTATTGGTGAAGAATGGTGCACCTTCCTCAGGACCCTAATATATATTTATAATTATCTTTTAGTATGCTGGGAATGTGTTGTTGGATTCACTGGCAGTTTGCAGAACTGCATTTCTCATACAAAAAGTTTGAATGAGTATTGATGAGTGCAAGTAGGGAGTTGAAATTTCCTGATTATTCTTCTGTGTTTTTATATAATTAAATAAATTGCTAAGTACACACTATATGCAAATAGGAAATCAGAGTGAATAATATCACTGGAACCTTCATTAGGGCATTGATAGAGGTGCTAATGCCAACCAAAATGTAGTAATGTTATAATAATAGTGTATGTATTTTATCATCAGAGAGGCAGTAGGAGATTAGGGAGATAAACAAGTGACTCATGAACTGGTGTAGGAAGTTGGGGTTTGGGGTTTGGAGTGCTGGGCTGACTTTTCTGTGGGCTACAGGCTCTTCATTAACAATGGGCTACATCTAAATATGGAGGGTACAGCTTTAATGAGTAAAAAGATGGCTGGAAGGGTAGAGGAGAGTTTAAACTAGGTATGGGGGGAAGCACTAATGTAGAGGGCAAAATAGTATAAATAGGGAACATGGATTCATTAATTAAACTGAGGGGTTAGAATAGCTGCTAAGGGGAGGTGAAAATTAAAAATAAGCAAAAGCTGCTAAATTGTATGATGACAAATGCTAGAAGCCTCACAAATAAAATGGCTCCATTAGAGTTATTCATATTTAATAAATAAATAAAATTTAATAATTGTGGAGGGAGATGAGGAAAAAGCAGATTTACTGAACAAGTTTTTCTCCAATGTGTTCACAGAGAAAAATGAAATGTCAGGTGAAATGAAGAGAGATAAAGTAAATGTTCCTTTAAATGTTTCCTGTATAACCCAGGATGAAGTACTACACTGTATTAACATATTTAAAATAGATAAATCACCAGGTCCAGACAATACACACCATAGGGTCTTAAAGGAATTAAATCATAGACAGACCATTATTTTTAATATTTAGGGACTTTATAATAACAAGGACTGTTCCACGGGACTGAAGTATAGTAAATTTAGTCCCTATAATCAAAAAAAGGTCAAAGTGTAAACTTGAGAACATAATTATACCACTTTACAAATTACTTGTCAGACTACACATGAAATATTGTGTGCAGATTTGGGCGCAAGTGTACAAGAAAGATGTGGTTCAAATGTGGTCTACTAAAGTAATAAAAGGTATTTACAAACTGCAGAAAGAAAGATTATCATAACTGTGTTTTTTTAGTCTAGAAAAATGAAAATTATGAGGTGACCTAATAACCATTGTGACAGGAATGCTGGTATACAGATAGAGGGTGTGTATATTTCACCCAGATTCCTGTCCAATGCATAGTAAAACCAATGTGATTAATTAATTAGGCTGCAGCTGGGATCTGCTGTGGGAAATCTAAAAGGGCGTGTGCGCCTGTCTCTCTCTCTCAGCTGGGGAAAAGGGATTCAAGAGCGAGAGCTGCAAACAGCAACCCTATGTGTTGGTAATGTGCAGTGTTTTCTTTATCTGGAAGTTACTACAGTAGAGACCAGGGCCAGTTCTACCGATGGGTGATGTGGGCGACTGCCCAGGGTGCAATCTATTTGAGGGGTGCTGTCGTCCACATCGCCACATAGCTGAACTCACCTCCTCTAGCATTCCAGAGACGCACCTCCTCTAAGCGCTTCTCCACAATGAGGTAAGTTGAATGCGATGACGCTCCTTGGCTGCTTCGAGTCTTGCCGGCAGCTGCAGAATACAGCCGACAAAACCAGAGATCAAGGGGCAGTTTTCCCAGTGCTTCAATAGGGCCAGAACCGCCCCTGGTAGAGACTATCTGTGTTTGTGTAGAGATGCTCTGGACTTTATTTTTGCTTATATGAAAATTCTAGCTTTTGTTACTTAAACTAAGCTGCACTTCGACTAAATAAAACTAGCTGAGAGCTAGTTACATTTAAGAAGGCTGACTGGTGTCTGTTTTTTGGACTGCTTTAAAGTGTGTCACCATCTAAAACAATAAGATGGCAATCCCAATACCTATCCCGTGCACAGCATGTATAAATATATTAGGAGCCAGAACAGAGGTCTCTCCCACAATCTATTTATACCAAGAACTGGAAGTATAACAAGGGTGAATCATCTGTGTATAGAGGATAAAAAGTTTCAGCACCAAGGTAGAATAGGGATTTTTACTGTAAGAACGGTGAGGCTATGGAACTGCCTGCCTGAAGAAGTTGTTATGGTTGATTCCATTAAATAGTTCAAAAGATGCTCTTCAGTGTAAGAAAATTACAAGTTATGGGTACTAGATAACTAGAGGTAGGATTCTGATCCAGGGAATTATTCTGATTGCCATATTTGGAGACAGGAAAGAGTTTCTCCCCTAATATGAGAATAATTGGCTCTTGCATTATGGGTTTTTTGCCTTAGTCTGGATCAACATTGCAGGAACATATGCTGAACTGGATGGACTCGTCTCTTTTATCAGCCTTATAAACTTTGTTATTTGCAAATTTCAGAAAACTTACAGCATTGTGCATTTAAGATCTATTCTAACAAATGACTTCAACATTAGATTTTGATTCATAACATTTTTTTTTTTGTTTTAAATTTTCTGTTTTTTTTTTCCATTTTTTAATATAAATGCAGTCTTTGCTATCCTTCTTGGTATGAAGGTTGGCCACAAAACATTTGTTGTGCTCTCCTTCTGATACTGTAAATGCAATGATAATGGTGTCTTTTAAAGAACTCGAGTCCTGCTAAGTGAAATGTTATCTTAAACTTCTAAGAAAACCAATTGAATCATTATTTTTCCGGAAGTTCATTTTAGAAAGGATAAATCATACTCATACCAAAAGTCAAAAGTGCAGTGATACCAATTTTCAAAAACTTTTATTTATATTTGTTTCTGTTCAGAAAAATAACATTGTTTTTCATATGAATCAGCTATAAAATACATGGAAAATGATGTTATCATTTGAAAATGTTGAATAAAAATATTTTAAAAAAGGGGGAAAAAAAAATCCCGTATTTGTGACAGGTTTCTCCAGTTTTTTTTTTATGTCCCCATGGAACCAATTTATTAACAGATCAATATCAATTCTTATTTTGACTCATTGTAACTTCCCACAGCTCGATCCCCTATGCTATAACCAGCTCTTGCACTTTCTGACACTTCGCTCACCTGCTTGCATGGAGTCATATAATTCCTGGGTTGCATATCTCCCAGGATTATGGGATATTATATATTTATTTTAAGCTGATCATCCCTCTGATCTTTCACTGATCCAATACATTATCGGAAACCTTTTTCATCATTGCGGCCATTTAACTTATTAAAAAAGAAGAGCAAATCAAATTTCCCAAACTGCTTTCCATTCAATCGTTTGTGGCTTCACGTGCATATTTATGTCATTTTTAATAGAGAGTTGCATTGACTACTTCCACATATATGTATTTTTAGAGTGGAAGCTGCTCCTTCCTTTTGTAAGAACATTAAAAAAAATATTCCCTATTCTTTTTTGACCTTGTTAATAACTTTTCAGTGTTACATCTTCTATGTATGGGAGCTGTCTTAATGGGAGCTGATTATTAATAAAACAATTTACAATTATTTTTATTTAATATAGCTATTAATGAGCATTATATCATCCATTTAAGTGGTGACATAACACAGACATAACACAATGTATAAAACAGATAAACAGGTAACAAAATAGGGGAGAAACAAATGATCATGTTTTGAAATAATATGATTGCAGGGATATGAAGCAAGAGGAAATGTAGCAGCCCATATTAGAAATATTATTAGGCAGGATCTTTTTTGGCGATCACATTTTTAAAAAACTGATTTTGAGGTTACAAAACAATATAATTGAATTATAATTTAGCCTCTTTTAAACAGCAAATGAAGATCTAGAAGAACTACATAAATGGCAAGGATTATTATCATTTTAACATATTTCATAAAGTTTACATTGAAATGCAAATTCTGCTGGAAAAATAATCTTTATGAGATAGGAAGAAAGATTAGTGGGGGTCTGGGGGACTATTTCTTCACTTTGCTAGAAATATATGTTCCTTTTGTATACTGCATATTACTGTTAGACACAGATTTTGTTGCATACTTCAGAGAAAGTTACAGCTATAATAAAGTGTGCCGTTATAGCTCAAATAAAATAAAATAAAAAAAATCAGTAAAGAATAGATGCGAGAGATAACGGAATCACAAAATGAAATGCTTGGGTATGTTTCATAAAATGTTCAGTCTAATTTGCTATTGTATTTCTAAAACAAAATAAAAAAAAAAAGAGAGAAATTAATGCTTTCAGACAGATCAGATAAGGACAACAGAAGCAGAATAATTGTGTTTTGCAGCAGAATTTTTTTAAAGACCTACGATCTACCCTAAGTATCAATTTGATCAATCTGCAACTCTACAAGCAACTTGAAAAAACAGCATTTAAAGCTACGTTAGCTCACAGTGTGCACTGTTAAGCTTCCTTCAAACCATCATTTCTGACAAGGCAGATAATATTGAAGTAATCTCCCTGTAGTGTGCACAAATGAAGAAGCTTTTCAGCAACAAAAATCTATTAATGCTAAAAGAAATTAAAGCCATGGTAAACCTATAAAACTGAACATCACCACAAAAGAATATTTTCCTGTTGTAATCTCTATCATATATTTACAGAAGCTTTTCAGACACAATAGACATATGCCCATAAATGCGTTACATTTAAAATATAATATTGAATTTATCAAATTTCATATTTTTCTTCTCTAGCCTTTAACCAATATACTTTTCTTTTTCCTACTGAAATTAACTTTGGGAAATTTGGATTTCAATCTAATATTTGATGTATAGCTAAATTATTTGTATCTTTGAGTTTATTCAGATAAGTAGATGAATAGAATATGCACACACACAAAGAGAGGTGTAGAACCTTATTTAATTAACCATCAGTGCAGGATACAAAACAGCAACGTTTCAGAGGGTACAACCCACCCTTCATCAGGCTGCGTGGGATACAGATTCTATTCCTCTACATAGTCGTCTATTAAGTGATGTGTGCCCAGCATCTAAGAATCTAGCACCACTTCAACTCATATTGGTGTGCACTTCCACACAGTGTTTGACCCTTTGAGTTTATTTGTCATATTTCCTACTTATACTTATCAGAAATGATTTCAAAACGTTATACATTTCCCCAAATATGGTTTCAAATAATAATAGTCACAAAGTTTTGAAATATGTTGTTACTGTAGGTACATACACATTTACATGTAGCTTTATGAAGAAACTATATTTAAATGATTGGTGTATCTCAAAGTGTTATGTTCAAATAAAAATGAGATGTAAAGCATTTGATAAAAATGGTCCTGCTACATCTTGTATTTCTAAGGAACAAGCCCAAAGAAATCAGAGAATTATGGATGACTTCAAATAAAAGCTTTAATATTGTATAGATAAATGCATAAGTTATCTGTAGTTAGGACATTGAGATACGTTAAAATATGTGCATAATAATAAAGTTATTTCCCTCCATCTGATTAAGAAGCTTAAAAATGTTTTGTATGAAATCATACTTTTATATAGATAGTAGATAAAAGACATCTTTATTTAGATCTTGTCAGATAGCTCTGGCAGAAATTGTTAATTTTCTCTGTTGTTACAGTAATGATTGACACTCTTCCTGCTAAACAAGGACCCTTATCATTACTGGCCTCTCTTTTGATTCTTTTCAGATTTGAAAAATGTTGTTTAAGGTCTGTCCCTTGGAGATACTTAAATGTTATGATGGCGTTTAGATACATGATAACCTTGCATTCAAGGACACTTGAGGAATTGTGTTTTATTATCTAATGGGCTGTATTTTGTAGACCCATGCAGTATTAAAAACTTAGGACAAGTGTCATGAATCCCATAACTTAAAGAATATCCAAAGTTAGAAATATATCAAACTACTTTATCTCATTTTCAGCAAAGGCTAAAACCTAACACTGAACATTTAGTATTGCTCTAAATTCTGAAGGGAATATAAATTTCATCTGAACCTTATAAGCCAATATACCGTATCTCAACTGCTAATTGAGTGTATTATAATTAAATACCACTCTATCCTACCTTATCTATCTATCTATCTATCTATCTATCTATCTATCTATCTATCTATCTATCGTATTGTATAAAAGTGAGATACATTACACTGGTCAAAGATATGTGGTCATCTACGCATTCTGTCTAAGAGCGAAGTCATAGGATAGAAATGGCCAGGAGTCTGTCACCAGCCATGCATTTAAGATGTTATATGCAGTGCTAGTTTACAAACCAGTAGAAGTATTAATTGCTACAACATTCAAACCTAGTATGACTTCTGCTATATTATCTCCTCTGCTTTGCTTCTTGTTGTCTAAGCTGGTTTCACTGCCTGTTACATGGTCCTTGTCTTTACAATGTTTCTGATTGCAAGTATGCTCATTTTTACATAATACTAGTGTTATTTTAATATTCTGACTCTTTGCTTACCTACTACTTGATCACCAAATAATTCAAAAGAAAAGCCACGGTATCCAAAATTACTGTACATAAGTTAACACTTGTTAGTTGGGGCTCGCTAACCTCCTATTTTGAGTCTCCATCCAGGACATCCACTTAAGAAGCAATACATGGCTCTCATTCATGGGCATAACATTATAAATCATTTTAATAACTATAAAAACTGTGAGGCTTAATGCTATATTCTAAAATAATATGCAGTAAGGCAACTCTTTAGGATACTAAAGAGCCTAGTACTAGGCCACTACTACTAACCACTGGTTCACTTAATTTCAGAATTAAAAATAACTATTGTAACAGACTATCAGAATGGAAGTGGAGTAGCCAATTGCAACAAAGGTCTGCTTATTTAAACCTGCCACTTTCAGTGTATCTCTGCCATAGCAAGGAGTTTCTCTAGCTTGTGCAGGTGAGCTGTATCTCTGCCAGAATGTTTTCACTTATTGTTGTTGTAATCGTGTCACTCTGTTGTGTTTTTGTGATACCCAATTCTGCTCTGCCGTGTCCCTGAAACTTTCAGTTCTGCTACGCTCTGCTTCTGCAATATCCAGCTCTGCTCTGTGGTTGTTCCTGTGAGACGTAGTGCCAATATCAGCTGTTCTGAATTAACCTGGGGGCAGTGACCTGAGAGTTTCCTTGCATCAAAGGTCATTCAGGGGTTATGGGTAAAGACCGGAAGATCCTTTAGACTCTGTGCCCCAGGATTAACCAGGGCTGGTTTTAGCTATGGGCGATGTGGCGACTGCCCAGAACGCAATCTATTTGAGGGGCGCTGTTGCTCACATCACCCATAGCTAAATTCACCTCCTCCAGCATTCTAGCAATGCACCTCCTCTAAGTTCTTCTCCACAATGAGGTAAGTGGAATGCGACGGTGCTCCTTGGCTGCTTTGGGTCTTCTCAGCTCTATTCGCTGTGGATTTGGCAGCTTCTGGCAAGACCTGAAGCATCCAAGGAGCGCCATCCCATTCAACTTACCTCACTGTGGATAAATGCTGAGAGGAAGCGCATCATTGGAGTTTAGGTCAGAAGGGGGTGGGGGCACAGGGTAGTCAAGGAGTGGTTCGCCCAGGGCGGCAATATAGCCAGAACCACCCCTGGGATTAACCAGTGCTAATCCCACAGTGGAAAGCAAATCCAGAAATATTCCTGTGTGTTGTTACAAGCATGTACCTATAAAGTAATAGCATGTTTGTTTGAGCTTTAATGGATGAAGCGAAGCCCTATGCTTGATTACCATATACCATGCTAATATTAGATTGTAAGCTTAGATTGTAAGCTCCTTGGGGCAGGGACCTCCAACCTCTTCTGTCAATCACAACCTAGCACTTAATTTGATGTATCCTTGTGTTATTTTACTTGTATTGTTTAATGCACTTTTCCCTTATCTGTATTGTAGTTGTGTCACTGAATTGTACAGCGCTGCATAAATTTGTGGCGCTTTATAAATAAAATTATACATACATACATACATACATACAATACATACATACATACAATACATACATACATACATACAATATGCCTCTACTCTGCAGGTTAGAGTGACCCCAATAAGCACCTACATATCCTGCCAGTTAGAAATAATATAAAATGTATGAATACATTCTCTGCATACAAACATTTCCATCTCTTTTTGTCTGAAAATTGCACTTGTAACTGATTGTTTCTTTTTTTTTCTTCCAAGTTCCATTGCGGAATTGTTAGTATTTGAAGGAGTTCAATGTAGAATTTCTTATAAGACTAGGAAAATTCCTGCTTTTTTATATGAATTTGAATTTTAACAAACAAAAGTTTTTGCCAAGAAAATATTCCATTTTGAATGCTCAGCGTTGGTATGAGTTCTGCACACACTATATTAACTATCAAATGGTAATGATCAACACCTGGTCACAGCTGGATGTAAACTGCCTAATAATGTCTTCGTTTCACCTCACAGACAAGGGACTCAATGTGCGTACATTTGGAAAGTCAGCCGTTCCAGGACTAATGAGGAGTTCATTAGTAAGGCACTGTGAAGGGACTACACTATCTACTGCCCTAAACACACTGTAGTTTAAAAAGTCTGATTGCTGCAAAGGATCACTGTTAAATGGAGGGATGTTTTATATAATTTTTGACAGGAGGAGACAATAACAAGACAATGCAGTAAACGTTAGAAACATCTTAACATTAAAAAATTCCTTTTAAACTGGGCAGATACACATGTATGCAGGTTGTATTCATTTGTGTCTATCACGGTACACAATGCAGTGATAATGACAACAAATATACAAAAGCACTAGTTGGGCACTTTATTAATGCTCCACAAATTTCACCAGTGGATCCAAAATCTATTCACTGGTGCAGCAGTAAATGAAGAGAGATAAAGAGATCTATGGAAGGAAATGCTGCATTTTATCTATTGTTCATTTGCAAAATGGTAATTTTTATATTTAAATAAGTACCTTTATAGCTTTGGCTGATTTCAGATATTTGAAGTGTATAGAATGATTTTAGCAATCTGGAGCATAAGTGAACTGGTTATCTATATTCTGTTTTGTTTTAAGGGAGATGTTCACCTTTGGTTATATGATTATAAAATTTTAGACAGTGGTATTTTATATTTTTACAATTCGAAGGGGGTTATTCACTAAGGTGCAAATTCAACTGTCGAATTCGCAAACATCGGATTCCCACAGCAAATCCTCTACAATTTCCCCATTGTAAAGTCGAGACAATTTTCCCATAATAAAGTCGCGACTGTGACAATATTCTCATTATAAAGATGTGACTGCGACAGTAGCAGCCTATTGCGGCTGTCTTTATCTGGCAAATTCGCACCTATATACAACAATTCGGATTTTAGTGAATAACCTCCTTGGTCTTTATGTTTTGTAATGTAGTTTTGTAAATTATTTAATTTTCTGTTTTCTGCATTTAGTAAGTAACATATAGCTATAATGTATTGAAATTTATTGAAATGTATTGAATATTACATTATTATAGCTCAGGTAAGAATCTCTTTACTGTAGTCTTAATACTGATTTTTGAAATTAGTACTAGCACAGTTTTCCAGAACAAGAAGTGAATACATTTGTTCTGTTTCCTCAAATATATCCTACGTTTAGAAATTAACTAAAATCTGTAAAAAAAAGTGCTTTCTATTTATTGGCCACCTAGTATTAAATACAAGAAGTGTTAAAATGACAAATTTAGGCTTACCAATTTTGCAAAATAGTCATAGAAAATCAAGCACTTGGTGCAGAGGCTCTCAGATCATATTAACTCCCCTTAATCAAGGGCTATGTTCACTAACTGAGCATGCTCCCCTCTCCTGAAACTAATTTAACTCACTCCTAGTGAAGCCCTGGATCGGCATTTCCCATGCTGCTCTCCCATGTGACTATTAGGAAGTGCCGATGTGGGGTTTCATTTGGAGTGAAGTTTGGGAGGAATGCGCTCCTGAGAGGAATCAGTTGATTTGGGATGCCATAGAGTCACCGGCAGAGTCTGAAGATGGAGTTTGCAACATGGAAGTGCTGTATAGCACTTCTTTACTGGTAAGAATTTTAACTTTAAAAAAAAAATTGATAATAAATTGTATTTAATAACATGGCAATTAGTATAAATATATATATATATATTTTCAGCCAAACTGTTCCTTTAACACTTGTACTTAATACTAGGTGGCACTTTTCTACTGGCTTTAGTGTCCTATTGATATACACTTTCTTCCCTCACTCTAGAAGCTCCCATTGCTATAGAATAACATGGATCAGAGCTCAATTATGTGAATGATTCATTAAACACAGCAGGATGTAATCAGTTTTAAATATCTTGTGTTCCACTTCAAAAACATTTATACTAGAAATGTAACACAAATATCAGCTGTTCCATTATTTCCCACTAACACATACTTATGTTGTGCAGAAGAGCAGTAAAATGCATGGTATCTACTGAAGTATTTTCTTCTCATTTGCATTCTGAAACCAATAAAGGCAGAAAAACATAAATGTAAGTAGACCCTGATTTTAGTGAGAAATGTTTCTTTATTTTTTCTAACTACTGGCTATACATACAGTAGCTAATGGAAATGACAAAAATAGATTGTGAAATGCATTCAGACTGAAGCATGGTTTCATACAGCTGAAACCATCACATGTAAATCAACTTGTATACTTTAAAGTGCACCTGTCAGCTCAAAACAAATGCTAATTTAGGTTGTACTAATAAAATGAATGTTTTTGTAAATATATATATATATATATACACACTGTATTATATATATGTACCTTTATACAGCATTTCTCTCTATCATCTATCCTTGCAGTCTGCCTTTTCTTTCCCGAGTGTCAGGTGGGCAGGGCTAAAAGATGATTAACATTATAGCTCTTCCAATCAGATCCCTTAAATCACGATCTAGCAGGGATCTGATTGGAGGAGCTATAATGTCAATCATCTTCATCCAGCCCAGGAAATAAAAGGCAGGCTGACGGAAGATGACAGAGAGAAACACTGTATAATGGTACATTTTTTTAAAAATACATATATATTTACAAAATGTTTTTTCATTAGTAGAACCTAAATTAGTATTAGTGTTTTGAGGTGACATATCCTCTTTAAACTATCTTGTTTCAGTGCAAAACTGCATCTAATTAACACATTTTTTAATGCAAAATGCATAATAAGCAAAATAATATAATATATGGGCTAAAAAATAGGCATATATCATAAATGGCATTTACTAGCAAGTTCATGATAAAAGCAATATATTGTTGAGCATTATTGTTGTCTATAGAGTAGGGTAATTACAGGTTCGGTTGTTAGATATTTGCTATACATTTTATTGGACCACATACTGTATATTTGGTTAAGAGCAAAAGTAGCTTTCAAGGTTCACCCAAAGAAGAACTCTGTGAGGTTTGAAAGCTTGTTATTAACCAAAAATATGTTGGTTCAATAAAAGGTATTACATCTATCTCTAACACTTGTATCTGGAACTATTCTAGAAGACAGGAACGTACAAATTATCTTCTATAGACTAGGCTTTATATAATGTAGGAAACAATATAAGCAGAGAAAACAAGATGGTTGTTTCAGCACTCATTTTTAACTGAAATGCCTTAATAATTATGATAAATGAATCCATGTTTTATATAAAAAGCTTATTATCTAGGTAAACCAGTTGACCCTAAGGGAAAAAGTAGTGATTTTCATGCATCATCACCCAGGGCTATTCTTTTGATTTTGGGTTTTGCATGCTAATGCTATCAATATAAAAGTTTAACAGATGTTCATATCTAAAGAATGCATTTATTGCATATCCATGAACATCACTGCAACTAAAAATGAATTATTCTCAAAAAAAGTTCTTATGGTATTTGATTGAGACACTATAGACCGGGGTGGGCAAAGTTTTTTTGTAACAGGCCGGTTTAATAAAAAAGATGTGGCAAGACGGTAACATACCCAATGTGGCAAACCCTATCTTTTGCATGCATGAAAACTTGGCACACACCAAGATAGTGCCCTGTATAATAGCCCCTTGGCTTGGCCCTGTTTGGCAGACAGGCCAGGAAAAAGACGTCTGTGGATCGGATTTGGCCCACAGGCCGTAGTTTGTCCACCTTTGCTATAGATGAAGGAAAGACGTGAAAGCACTGTATTGTGAAATGTGCATGTAGGAGAGACTGAACACATATAACAGTATGAACATGTCAAGAACCATAATAATGCGGGGTTCAACACACTCATCAGTGTCCTTCATTAAAAAAGGTGTGAAAAATCAATACTAAAACATGATCATAGTTTAATATCAAGCAACTATTGGGGCTATAGTCCACAAAGTGAATATTACAGAACTTAAGAGATATCAGAAAAGAGTTACTAAAAGGAGGAAAACATTTTAAAGGGGTACTATAGTGCTTATATAACTGCACGCATACATATAAAACTCCTTTATACTAGGCCAATTGCTGACACAAATAGTTAAAAAAATGTTTAGGGAAGAAATAATACTTGCCGTTTGTTCCCTTAATTAGTTTTCCTGAGAGCTGACATTTTCCTCCCCCTGCTCCCTCTCCTCTTTCTGTTATGCAAGTCAGAGTCAGGCAACATGAAAGCAGAAAAAGCTGCCTGACTGCTATTGGTTAAGCAGTGTGCTGACCTTTTGGCCACATAAATTAAGCTTGGAATGCAGGAGATTAGATGTGCTAAGTAGTAAGTCAAAAATGTCTGGGGGAGGGTACCTTTTCATGGAAAACTGTCCAGTACACATCAAACACACATTTCCTGGTGTAGGAGTTTATCAGTGCCTCATACTCAATCATTCTGCATTACATGAAACATCTACTGGGAAGAAATGCTTCTCACTAAGGAATAGTACTGCATATGTAAAGATGTAATTTCACTATAGTTCTCCTTTAAGTGCAGTATGAAGATGAGCTGTCCAAGCTAGGCATGCTAACTTTGGAGAACATATGTTGAGGATTATGATTAATTTAGATAAATACAGGGGGCTGTATTACAAAAAACTATCTACAGACATGTTGCATCTGTTATCATCACAGAAAATGCATGATGATTCCATACCCTAAGAAGACAATGAAACTATTAACATCTTTTTTCATAGCATAGACTGAAAATATTTTTTTACATTCTCAAGTGAATAAGATTGTCCTGAAAAAAGAGGGTTGGATAGATCCAGATGTAACAGAGATGACAATGTATAAATTTATTAATAAAGTACCATTAATTTACCCTGCTATATATAATTTAGCAAAAAAAATGTGATACAGACATAAGAAAAGTGCATTACACAAAACAAGTATAATATCACAAGGATACATCACTTTAAGGAGGTTATTCACTAAAGTGTGAATGCAACTGTCGAATTCTCAAACAGCAGATTCCCATAGCAAATCAAGGAAAATTTCCCCTTTGTAAAGTCGCGACAATTTTTTAAGGTTAAGATTGTGACAATTTTCCCATAGTAAAGTCGTGACTGCGACAATATTCTCATTATAATGACAGAGCATGCGTGAGGGTGTTAGCAGTGGAACGAGAGAGAAAGGGGCAGATCTTTGCAAAGTTGGGAAGGAAAAATCAACAGGTTATGGAAGTGGTAGACACGTTTAGAGAAGAAAAGGGCCGAGTCAAAAGTCACCCCAAGACAACATACAGAAATACAGGGTTGATGATCACACCATCAACTAGAATGGAAAAGGCAGGAGCGGGTTCAGGTTTGGGTGGAAAGATAATCAATTCGTTTTAGTGAGACTTAATTTGAGCTGTGGTTTGGACATCCACGAGGAGATTGCCAAGAGACAGCTGGAAATTTGAGTTTGTATTTCAGGTGTTAGCACAGGAGCGGATAAGTAAATTTTAGTGTCATCTGAATACAAGTGATACTGAAGACCAAATGAATTGATGATTTTACCCAAGAAAAAAGTGTACAGGAAGAACAGGAGGGAGCCAAGGACAGAGCCTTGGGGCACCCCCACCCTAAGCGAGACAGAAGAAGAAGAGGTGTCATTAGAATGGGAGATAAAAAAGGAATGATCAGAAAGATAGGAAGCCAGCCAAGACGCAGCTTGATTATGGACCTCAAGCACATGGAGAATTTGAATAATAAAGGAGTGGTCGACAGTGTCAAATGCAGAGCATAGGTCTAGGAGAATTAGAACAAAAAAGTGACCCTTGACTTTGGCAATGTGGAGATCATTTGCAAGCTTACAAATTACAGTCTCTATAGAGTGGCTTGGCCTAAAACCAGACTGCAGAGGGTCCAGGAGGTGGTGCGCATGCAGATAGTAAGGCGGAAACAGGCAAGACATTCTGGAAGTTCTTAAGCCAGCAGCGAAGAGAGAGACAGGACCATACTTAGCGAGGCATGCAGAGTCCAGTGTAGCTTTTATAAGGATGGGTTTAATACAGGCCTCTTTAAATGAAGAATTAAATTAAATAAGAGTTAAACAGATATGTTAGGACAGGCACAAAGACAAAATCATAGCACTTATTTGAAGAAGAAGGCATGAGGTGAAGCAAGCAAGTAGTGAAACAAGAGACAAATAGAAGTTGAGAAACTTCAGACTGGGTTGGAAGAGAAAAAGATTTAAGAAACTGAGATGGGGAGGAAGGTAGAATAATGTCTGTGTCATTAGGAGGAACACCAATGTCAATTAATAATTAGTTAAAACATTATCTTTACAAGACAGGTAAATTTACTAAGGGGATCTTGATTTCGGAAGGAAACTGCTCCTTTTGGTATAAATTCTTGTCAGCTTCAATGGAGTATTTACTGTCCTATGGGGGGGGGGTTGTGCAAGAAGCTGAACTAGATGGAAATACAACTTTTTACAACCCAAGTTACTATTATAAATAGTACGAGGAATCTAAATCATTGCTTTTGTTCTCTTCTGAACTTCAGTTGTTCTGTTAAAGACAATACTTTTCCTACAGAATTTTGGTACCTTAAGTAAAGAATAATTAAGCGTGAAATAATTCTTCCATTCAAGTGCCTAAAATTGCTATTGAAATAACAGCTTGAGCTAGGATTTCTCCGTTTAAAACAGAGGAGTTTTTTTTTTTTTAAACTAGAACAGCTATTTTAACAACGACACCGATTAATCAGGGTTTACAGGCATATTTTATGGATAAGCAGTTTTCAACTTTATGGCAGGTGGTGAGTGCAAAAGTTTATCTCAGAAAACAACAGCAACCACATATTGATGCTGATTCATGAAAGTTTTGACTTACTGCTGCTGTAAAAGTGGAAAAACAATAATAAAAGATGTTTTGATCCTATTGCTTACAGTATTTAATTTAAAATGCAAACTGCTATTGTCGCTTTTTCCAAATACAGCAAAAAGCTCAGGGTAAAATGAAAGGGTTTTTTTTGTGTTTGTTTCTAGCTTAAATATTTATATGTACTAACCAAGTGACAGTTTTGTATAAAAACAATGTGATATTTTTTGCTGAATTTATGACAAAGTAGGATCGGTTACAGTATATCAACTGAAATATTGTAAAACTGGGTCAGAATTTCACAGCTATAAAAACAGATTTTGTAACTTGCAAACCAATAAAGCATATTTGGTGATATGACTATTTAATTTGAAATAAAGCGCTCATGTCCAACTAGAGAATACAAAATTACAGAGCCCTCCTCAACATTTGCTAAAGAATGTTAAATGTATCACCCATACCCGGTTATAGTTGGGATAAGAAGGGGTTTATATGGCTGAGAAGGCTTAGTTGATATTTCTGCAGTAGAATGTAGGGGTCCCATCTCAGTATTATTAATGCAGCTTGTAACTAAAACTCCATTAATAAAGGTGTGATGTCAGGGAAGCTGGCATCTTAATCTCCTAGATAAAATATATTTGAACCCAAAAAGTAAGGTCATAGTTACTCGGGTCTTGACTTATTTCAACCTCTCTTAGACGGGAAGATCCCCAAATATTCCTACCAAAGGTGGCAAGAACATTACAACTATGAACTAAATATTTAGCAACCTTGGTGGCTTGTCAATACAAAAATTTTGCAGGTGAGGAAATAATTTATATTGTATATATAATAGTTGTATCAACATTATGCCATGATGAACTTCTTCTTGCCTTTCTGCAAAGGATTCTCCTAGATGTGACCCAATTCTGCCTGACATTTAAGACACTTCTTTTAAACTGTAATTACAAGCAAGCTGGGTCCCTTGTCTTACTGTATTACCATTTGTACCATTGTTCTAGTTAATGTCTCTTTGTCACTTTTAATAATATTAATAATGCTCTTTAAATAATTATTATATAAATAATAAATGCTTGTGTTCCTTCTACTGTACCTATTAACAGTTCCTCAAATAGAAGTGATGATCATAGTCTAAGATTCACAAACTGTATCAGTTGTGACATGGTAATTTGGACAAGCTTTAGAATAAAAGTATAAGGTAGTATTCCTTTAAGATTCTTGCACTCCGTACTAGTTGGTATAGCCTGGTTGCTTTTTCATCTTAACACCCCATGGAAGCTTCCATTTTACTTTTCACTCTGATTTCTGAGGCTTTAAAAACTCCTGCTCAGCAAACCTTATTTTATTTCAGCAAATCTAATCTTGAAAAACTTCCGGCACTCCAAGGATAGTGGAAAAATTCTTTAACTTTATTTCACCACATAGGCATTAAAATTCTTTAAAAACATCAGTAATTGAACGCCTACACGTTTCGAGCAAAGCTCTTACTCATGGCATTTAAAATCACATATTGAACTTGGAGTGCTGGAAGTTTTTCAAGATTAGATTTGCTTCACTTATTGTCCATGTCTTCCTAAGCACCCGGCTAATTTTACAGCCCTTGGGGATTGAAGCGGCCGGTACGGAGTAAGTTTTTACTGCCCTTTTTTCTTATTTTAGTTCAGACCTATGTGGGAAGTGGCATGGACCTACTCCTGTTTACTCAACAGGGAGGGCTAACAAGTCTGGAGCCACCTGCTTAGGTAACTTTCATGGTATGTTGTTAGGATAGCTCACTAGAATATCCTAAGTTGGGATCAGTTAGTTATAGAATTAGAGTGCCCCACAAAGGTCATTTTACTAACCAGGCTGATTCTTAACTCAAAATAAATTTAGATTGGCATCACAGTGTATGAGAAGTACTGTAGAATCTGTACTTGGTATATTACAGCAGAAGACAACAGAAACTAATTCTGCATAATCAGGGATCCTAGCAACTCTTCACTATCCTGTCACTAGTGTCATCCAGTGGGAGAAATGTGAGAAATAAACCCTGTGTGTAAGTACATAATATATGGGTACCATCTAATATGACACTGCTTGCATTTTTGATTGATTGTCCAATAAAAGGAATCAGTATAAAACTCTTATCTTCCTTGTTGTTTAAAATATCCCCTGGTGCCCATTCATCATTTATACTGTTTTGAGATAGACATATACAACACTGATACCCTAGATTTTATGATACCCTGAAGCACTTTAAATGATGTTAGTGGCTCGACAGATGCATTGTATTGCTAAATATTGTAGGCACCATGGGGTCCAAGAGTTAAAAAAGAAAAACAGTATTTAAAACATGATGTGAAACAGAGATGAACCAGACACTGTATGTTAATTTTCTGTTAAAATCTATGATTATATACATTTATAAACTCTCTTTATGCAAGCAGAACACTATATAGGTCCTCACCTATGGGTAATTCTATTAAAGAGAAACTCTCATCAATGAAAAACATATTGGTGGCACTTGATAATATTGCAACATACAGAATGTAGGAGCTGGAAAGTGATTCATTTATATGATCAGCAATAGATAATATTTATATGGATTAATCTACTGAAAAAAAAACATACAAAAGTCATGCAAAGGAAATTCAAACAAGCATTAGCCTTATAGAATACTTGTTACAGTGTATCATGGTACAACACTGGAGGACTTCTGAATAATAAAAGTATGAATACATTGTACAAAATGGATGACAACAACAATAAAGGTGGCTATTTAATCAAAGAGTGATAATAGGTGAAATTTAACAAAGTCAAAAATAATTTTTTCATCCTTTTTGCCTGTTTTTCACCTGAAAATTGGGTGAAAATAGGTGAAAAGGTAAAAAAAAATTACATTTTTTCTACATTCTCATTTCCCATTTTCAGACATTTTTTGGCGATTTTTTGCCCCAAAAATGGGGGCAAAAACATCAAAAATGTAATTTTTGACCTTTTGCCCATTTTGACACAATATTTGGGCAAAAAAAGTCAAAAAAATCATTTTGGATTTTTCTGTAAATTTCATCCTAATTGTATCCTAACATCATTGGCCTGAGTTTGTAGAAATTAGTTGGGTTCCTCATTCTCCATACATTATGTACACATTGCAGAAAGCTGGAAAGCACTTCCTGTGATAATGATGAGATGATGTCATTACTCTTTGGAGTGTTGTTTATTAAAGGGTGAAAAAAGGGCCTGAATTTGCATTCTTTCGCAACTTCTCCAACTCAGCTTATATCACAAACTGAATTGAGACAAATTCTCTACCAATTCAGACACTTTTTATTATTATTCATTCTTATATAGCGCTACTATATTAGGCAGCACTTTTACAGAGGTTCATCATTCACTTTAGTCCCTGCCCCATGGAGCTTACAATCTAGTTTCCCTATTTTGTCACACACACAGAGCTTACAGCAGTTGCAGACTTATGGAGCTCTTCGAATCACTTTTTGTGTGTGTGCACAGGTAATTTGGCTATCTAGCAAGTGAGTCTGTTGAAGGAGCAAATTCAAAAAGGCAATACTGCTCCGAATACACCTGTTTGACTTTGCCACATTATTGATGAATTGGAGTTGTGATGGCAGGTATAGTGTTATGTAAGATGACTGTTTATTTAAATGTAACAATAAATCCTACCACCAATTGACAACATGAACTACTAACAATTAACACAGAAATAGATGTATTATGCACTTAATACAGTTAGTGGGACACTGTGAGAATGACATCACTGTCCTTCACTGGGGGAATTTGCCTCACTTCGCATGGCTCTGCAACCTACTATTGTCTGACTATTGTCTGTGTTCGATAAGTCTATCAGTTGCTTCATGAATAAAGAGAAGTGAATTTGTGTCTTTCTGATCATAGTAATGCAAACAGAAGCAAAGTCACTATGGTAGGCAAATTTGCCCTTTATTAAATAACCCTGATATATACCCCACTAAATGTTATACCCATAATAAACAATTCAATAATGTTTATATAGTATTATTTCCATTACAGAATAATTCACAATAACTCTAGAATTTGTTTCTTACCTTTTATGGCCAGCAAAGGTTAAACAACACCAAGGAGAGTAATTCATAAGTTGAAGGAAACAACTACATCATTTTTCTGTAAAAAGATTTCCAAGTGGATTTTTACCATAGATCAGAGCTATGTCACAGGAATTAACTTCGTAGGATTATAGAATTTGGAAATTGTTGACTGCTCATTGTTAAGGCTCATAGAACACACACAAAAGAGAATAAGAGGCAGAGATACTGTGAGTTCAGCAGACACACAGCATGAAGGGGCAGATGAAGCAGACTGGATGGGTTACTTAGTTCCTACGGTGCACAATTAAATGGAAATCTCATTTTCCATAAATGTCTCTTTCCTGGTAGTTTAAGGACTACATCCCTCAAATTAAAAACTATGTCAGTTGTTCCACTTTATTTCCACTTTTGTAAAGTGTTTGACTAATGATGTGTTTATTACTGTGAATTTCAGAATCGGATAAGATTTTTTAAAACATTTATTTTAGGTTTAAAATCAGAAGTTTACATTTGATTTGTATGTGGTGGCTAACTTTTCTGGTTAGTCCTTACAAATGGCTAATTCTTGTCATCGGGATGCTTTGATTACCCGGCTATAAATTACAGGAGGTTGCGTATACAGTGTTGTTTATTATTAACTTTTTAAATTAAAGAAGTGAGTTGCATTATTCATTAGTCAATGTCCAATAGAATCTCTCCCAGAAAGGGCCCTATTTTGTGGATACTATTTTCCAGCTCAACTACAAAACAACTAGTGTAACCGCGGCATTAAAAGCTGCGGTCAAAATAATCCATCTGCTAAGGAGCAAGCAATTCTTACATAAGCACATTTTATTGATACTTGGATTAAGCAGGTGGTGCATAACATTTATACAGCTCAACTTCCATTTCAATGGAAAAATGAGTATGTCAGTCTGTCACAGACGCTGTCTTTCCAGTTTTACATTCCTGTTAAAATCTCTATTAAAAACAGTTCCATTATTCATCTGTAAGTCTGGAACCATTGACCTGGCAATGTCTGTTTGCTTACACCGTATTGGGCTTAGAATTACCTCTGTTTAATCAGTTGCAGGTAAACTGAGCATTATAATCAGTACAGCCGAGAATAAACTCTAAAAATGGAAGTGTTTCAGCAATTTCACTTAGAGATGTTTTAGCCAATCTTTGCAGTATTTTTTGGGGAATTCAGTTTCAAACAAGGACAATTCAGCATAAAACTGCATTTCATGCTTTCATAAATTCAGAAAAAAAGCAATGCTCCTATAAATGACATAGGCTTAGCTGTCATTTGAAATCCTGAAGATATTAGGGGGTAATTAAGCAGTGCAAACTTACTTCCCGATCCTTCACATCAGCTCGCAGAGACTGTTACCCTCTTGCTGATGTCCTACATGCAGACATCAGTGAACGCTTTAAAGGTATTCCAGTCTCGCGAGGCGACTTGAGTAGTCTTGCCGAGACTGGAATACCTTTAAAGCGTTCGCTGATGTCCGCATGTAGGACATCAGCAAGCGCGTAACAGTCTCTGCGAGCTGATGTGAAGGATCGGGAGGTAAGTTCACACTATGCTGAATTACCCCCTAGAACTACTGTATTTCCAGTTATATAATATTTATCATAATACAATACAATAATCATATACTGTTATAAGCCCGTTATTAATATCATCAGTCTGCAAACAAACATTTTTCACCATTTTAACTCTATTACCCATTTTATATTCACTACAAAACAGAGGTCATAAAAAGTTAATTTATATACTGTATATTATAGATAATATATTATAGATAAGTACAGGTTGATGGATATTTTAATATCAAAACATTGCATACATGAGGACAACTGTTTTCTTAATACAAAGGTCTCATTTTGCTATTTTTTTTCTGTTTCTGCCTATGCTAAATACAGAAATGCCATCTGAAATTATCAAACATAGAAACATTGATTTGACTGTTATTGATAAAAAGGTCTATAAGTAAAACTCTCTGCTAAAGTTTTCATCCAAAAATTCATTATATTGCAGGAAAATATATATAAAAATTTATATATATAATATATATATATATATAAACAAAATAAAATAAATGTATGCCCTGGTAAAGATTTGTAACACACAAAGTAGAAAATGTGTGAAAGTACTGAGTAAAGATGCTGCACACTGCACCAAGGGTACAAAGAGCAATGTTGTTGTTTTGCTAGAGAGATTCTACATTAAGGTTATAAAAGATGGAGCACCCTATAGGGAGTTAATCTCACACACTAAAGCCTAAGGAATAAAGAATTATACTTACAGAGTCTAACTCTGCATGTTATTCCGTAACAGAGTTGACGATTTTTTGCTAAGAAAATATCCCACAGTTATTAGTATAATTTTATTAAGAATCTAGAGAACTGATGCAAGCTCAAAAAAAAAAGCTTTAAAAAATGTAACATTTTCTTATGTGAAGTTCTAAAAGAAAATATGTAAGCCCTGAGTTTTTAATGAAGTTTGTTTATTTATATGTTCTCTAATGGTAGACGTCTTTGATCTGTTCTATGCATCGACCCCCAACTCAGTTGCTAGGTTTTCAACTATACTTTAGGTAACATAGTTATGTCTTTTAGTCCAGCAGCTCCAAAGAACAGAAAGAAGAATTTCATTAAGGAATTAAACAAAATAAAATATGTATGCATGTATTTCAGAAATGACATAGTGAGATCTCCTGTACAGTTCAGGATTTTAAGCATCTGTATGTGTCATATGAGTTAAGCTTATAAGCGAAATTGACACATCAAGCCTTGTTATATTGCACCCAGTTTTGACACAATCTATCTGGATTCAGTCTTTTTTTAAATATTTTATTTTGAGCAGCAGTTTGTAGTATGCTGCACCTCATTCTGACCCTCTCAACAAGACTGAATGAGGTTTCCTTTCATCCCTATAGATATAATGATTGTGAATGTGTCCAACTAGTTAAGCTGTCTGACATCGAGATGAAAGGGTACATTATGAATCATACTAAATTTATCTCAAGGAGAAATAAGTCTCTACATGAAAATCTAACCAAGAACTACTTTACTTATACACATTTGTGAAGACTATTTTTTTGTCCCTCAGTTTACTATATCCCAGGGTATACATATACACATTTTATTTTTTTATGTTTTTAGTCTCTAAAAGGGGTTGTGTTGTATGGTTTGATCTAGTTTGCTCCTTGCAGTACCCGTTGCGCCAAACTATTAAAAGTTAGTCATGACTAAATTAAAAAATAAAGTACTTCAAAGGACAAAAATATCCAAACCAAACTTATATTTATCTGTGTGAGTAATCATTTAATGAAAATTGAAATCACAAATGTCAGATTCAACATTTGAATATTAAAAAAATACTTCTCAGAATTCATCCCTGCGATGCCCCTGCTGATATTCCTGACTAGAAGAGAGGTGCCCTACCATTTGAGACTCCTATGGGAAAGAGTAAAGTGTTCTAGAATTTTCTTAAGTGCTTAAAGTGTAAGTAAACCTTATTTTTAAAGATTGCCCCATTAGAGTATTGTAAAGTGGTTGAACGATTAGTAAAATCCTCACTCACCTTTTCACTCTGCAGCACTTGTTATCCCTCTGTAAAATATTCCTCCTTCCTGTTCGAGTATGAGGCCATGCCCCCTCCCCTCTCACATTCTCTGTCTTACAAACTGACTTTGTCCTAGTCGGAATTCAATGCTGCAGGGCTTGTAGCAGTGAAAGGAAAGTATAAGATTACTAAGCATGCACTAGCAGAATGAGTCATTGTGTGAATTCATTAGGGGGAGATGACTTCTGGGCACTATGCAGGAAAAGCAAGTACATAAGATATGCACGGGAGAAAGGATGCTGAATTAAGAGGTGATAACTCAAAAACACAAAATCATTTTTACTTTTCAATGTTTAAGTTCATGTTTCTACATTATAAATATAATATATATGTATAGTTTGCTCAATAACTTTACTTACACTTTAATAATGAGGTGAATGTTCATATTTTAGTTTTTGTTTGTTTAAACAAGACTTAGAGGAGCTTAGGACAAATTGACAATAACATAATATTATATCATTTTTATAAAGCTGAAAATGCAATACTCTTAATAGGAGTATTCAGACCATTTCAAACATATCAATTTGTTTTACCCCATTTCGCTGGCATTCTTTATTTCTCTGTACTTTTCTATTTTTCCCGACTTCTAAAGGACTGATCAAAATGTTCTCCCATTGAAATAAATCACTATTGATAAAATATCAATCTGTTGACATTGTTTATCTATGAGGGTCCTTTCAATTACAGATTGATTTCAATATTGATATACCTTTTTTGATGGGTAAACATTAAGGATGTTGGCTAAATGACAGGACCAACTCCTTAGGGAATATTGAGTTTTTGCCAGCCTGAGGGAGCAGAATTCTAAAACTGTTTTCATTTATTGCATAAGAGAAAACAGTAATAGTGTTACATTTAGGCTGTTTTTCCTGCATTTAGCAGTCAAAAAAACTTTTAAACTTTAGTAAAAATCCCCCATAAATTCAGAATAAATCTATGTATCGTATTTATGAATCTGATTTTTTTTTTGGAAAAATAGGGGCTGGGGCTACATTTCCTTTTAATTTCTTAAAAGGGAGCTTCAATTGAAGAAAATAAAATATCAGGTGAATGTTGCCTGTCAAACCCAAAATGAAGTACTGTTCCATTTTAACATTATTAAAATAGATAAATCACGAGGTCCAGACAATATACACCCTAGGGTCTGAATTAAGTACAGCCATAGGAAGGCCAATATTTTTATTACAAACCCCAAAATCAGAGAAGTTGTCACGTTGTGTAAATCGTAAATAAAAACAGAATACAATGACTTGCAAATCTTTT